>LDKF01000681.1:15293-48646 GCA_001026735.1 Rotylenchulus reniformis | reverse complement strand
ATGACTAACTTTTTCCAGGTAAAACCTAGAGAACAGAGTTTGATGTCAAAAGATAGCACTAAGTGTCTGCTATAAACTTGCAAGAACAACTATTCCGCTTTGGCTAAGTAGAGTAGAAAAAAGTTATGGCCAAGTTAAATCATAAAGTCGTGGTTTTGGCCAAAGATCTGGCCATAACTTTTTCTACTTGCCCAAATCGAATAATTCTTTCTGCAAATTTATATCAGACTTAGGGCTATCTTTTGACACCAAACTCATTTCTCTATGTTTTACCTAAAAAAGTTATGATCATTTTTCTAGCGCGGGGGTGAAAACGGTGCACTGCCCAAAAAGAGTGGTTCGAAGTACGAGTACGAGCAAAACCCAATTTTCCGACCACTGCTCATATCCAATCCAATAGCATTCATTTGTAGAATTTTTGAGAACTTAATGGGTATTTATTAAAGCATGACTAGGAAAAAATTTTTTGGAAGGGAGTTCGCTGATGAGCAAACAAATTTTTTTGAAAATTTTACTTTAGTGCCTTTCGCCGCAAAATTTTGTGTTTTTTAGATCAAATTATTAAGAAATTTACTTTTTTGCTTTAAAAACACGCTTTATGGTATATTAAGGGAGCTTTGGTATGGCTTGCCGGAAAATTTTTTAGAATTTTAACCCTTTTAAAGAAAATTTGGTCGTTTTTTCCTTTTTCTATTTTTTCCTTCCTCCTCTTTCCCCATCCCTCCCCCCTTTTTCGAATTTGGTGGATATTTTTCCGTAAAATGTTTATTTTTAATACAAGCTTTATAGGGAATTTTCATTTTTTCCTTTCCATTTTTTCATTTCAATATAATTTTAAAATATTCTCCCCCATGTGTTGTTGGTTGGTGTAGTGGTAAATCGCTTTGTTCATTTTTCGAAAATAAGCGAGTTCGCTTCCGCCTGGCTGTGAAGATAAAATAGCTCGTTCTCCCAATGCCCAAATTGGTGGCGAGAAAAAGTAATGTGCCGTTAAGCTTTTCTGAGCCAGGCCTCTTTTTTCAGATTTTTTTTTTTTGCTTAATTTACGAACCTAAAATGATGCCAAACAAAAAATTAACCTTATTTTATTTTTTATTAAAAAATAATTGGGAAAAAATTTTCTTACAAATATTCCGCTATTTTTAATATATGAATGTTAAATCTTCAAAAAATTTTAACCTATTTAAAAATTTTAAATTAAAAAAAACTTCCCGAAATTTTTTTCATTAAATTTTGCCAAACTTATTTACAGGGTGACACAAAAGTCTTTGCACACATAAAATATTTAATAACTTTTTTTATTAATTGGAACAAAATACAATTAAATATGTCAAAACATGCGCAATAAAATGGGGTACAATCACAATCATTTCATTTCAAAATGCCCGCCCTTAGCTCGGATACAGAGTCGAAGTCGCGCGGAAAAATTTTCGACGATGGCACGCAGCTCTTGGACCGGAATTTTGTCCCATTCTCTAAGAAGGGCCTGCTTGAGCGACTCCAAATTTTTATGGGGAGTAGCACAGGCTCTGGCCTCCAAAATAGCCCAGATGGAATAATCCATCGGGTTCAGATCAGGAGAATAGGGAGGCCATTCTTGGGATGATATGAATCCGGGCAGATGGGTCCGTCACCAGGTCTGAATTTTGTGAGCTTTATTGGCTGGTTCAAAGTCCTGTTGGAAAATTCTCTCTTTCTGCCAAAAAGTAGTCCATAGAACGAGGTTTCAAAATGCCCCGGAGATTTTCCCCTATATGGGAAAATTTGTTGATTTGGACCCCTAGACACCCAAAAATCAGCGTTTTTCTGCCCATTGTGAAATTCGGGCCCAAACCATAATTTATAGGGCCTTTTTGAAATAACTGACTATAAGATCAGAAAGAGCAGTTTTTTCTGTCCCTACTAGGTCATTTGATGATTATGGATTGGCTTCGATTGTGAAAAATTTTCGTCTTGGAGAAGGATGGGGGGTACCTGCGTGCCGCTGGAAGAGCAATCGATATCTTTGGGGCTGAAATTCTTTATTTGATTCGCAAGCGAAGCTGAATTTTTTAGAGTTTATAGAGCCCGATATATAGCTCATTTTTGGCCATTAGTCAGATTGATTTCCTTTTAATCCCGGTCTTGTATTCGAATCTTCTCATGGAAACCCGAGGTTTGCGGTCCAATCACTTCCTGAACCTGTACCGGTTTTGCTTGGTCCTGGACGACCTAGATCTTTCGTTCATTTTTGAAGTACTCTAATGTGCCATACTCCCTATGCATTTAATTTAATTTTTTTTCTTTTGAAAATATTTTACTAAAATTTTTTGATGGTTTGGTAGACAGTCATTCTAGAGACGCCAAGTGGGGTTGATATCTTGGAGGCTTTTTTCCTATTTGAATAATGATATTTTTGATATTTTTTGGCTAGATTTTATAGAGAATTAAATGGGCTACAAAACAAAAAAAAATGATAAATAATAACTCTTATAGTAAAAAAGTTATGGACAAAATAAAAGTGTGCAAAGACTTTTGTGTCACCCTGTATTTATTTTTAATCGCATTGAGTCAAAAATTTTATCCTACTTTAACAAATAAAGTGTTAAATTTATTTTTACATTTTTAAATATGGCTGGATAGAGGTACAGGATTTGGCAAAAAAATTGTTTTTATATAGAATTTTGGCTCCCACACATCATTCTTGTTTGATGGCGTAGTGGATAATCACTTTGGCCAAACCTCGCGAGAGTGAGGAAGTTCAATTCCCTCGGCTGTGAAGAAAAATTTACCCCTTTCTTGTGAAAAGATGATGTGCTAATTGATTAGTCTTTCTGAGCCGGGCCGTTTTCATTTTTTAAATCCCAAATAAAATATCTTAACCTTCTGAATTTATTTTTTTTGTTTTTAATTATTTATAAAACCTCCTTAAAATTTAATACTAGTAATACTTTAATATTTTTTTTAGTTTTCGGATTTTATTTTGTCAAAAAAAATGCATACAAATAAGTTTTTGGATCCTTAAAAAACGATTAAATTTTTTCCGAAATTTTTGGTTCAAAATTTTTGAATTTTCCCACGAATTAAGGGGCATCCTGGTGCTGATCTGGATCAAACTGAAAATGCGCCGAGCCTTCAGGCGCAATGCGCCCGTCCATGCCCATTTCCTGGACCTCGTCAGGCGCCATCCCGACAAACAGTGCGTGGTAGAGGTGGACACCGGGCGCTCGTTGACCTTCGTCCAGTTCAATGCGCACTCCAACGCCTACGCTCACCTGTTTCAGGTCCGAAAATTTTTTTAATTTTTGAGGCTATCTGATTTTTGAAGTTCAGAAATAAAATTCTATTCTATAGGTTCCAAATTTTTTTTTAATTTCACGTCATTCTTTTTAAATTTTCGTGAATTTCTCCTCCTACTCCCCGTCATACCGCGGTCTTTTACGTTTTTGGTGTAGGTTTAACCAGAAATTTTTTCAATACCGGTCTAGAAACCGGTTTGGTGCTAAAATACCGAATTGGACCGGTATTCTAATCTTTATTAATTAAATCGTGTTCCTTTCTCTTTGATTATTTATAAGTATGATATTTCATAATAAATAATAAAATCCGCGTTCTTGGCTCGAAAATTTCGCCAATAAAAATTTTATGAATTGAAAAAAAAATTTTTTTTTGCCTGGCTCAGAATAGGATGAATGGCACATGGACATTTTGCCACAAATCCATATAGGAATTGACAAGGAATGGATTGTAATTAATCTTCATTGCCCGGCAGAACTGAACTCGCCCCTCTATCCTAACAGAGGCGATTATCCACTTCGCCATTCAACCACACTCAGCATCGCGCCAAAATCCAACCTTTCTTTTAACAAAAAAGATTTTTCGTTTTTCAACTAAATACTTAGAGCTCGGATTTTTTGGAAACGTGGATTTTGGGGACACCCCCGGGTCGGATCTGGAACCGGGAGTTTTGGAAACTACGGGTCCCCCAAAAAGGCCGGACCCAGACCCCGGTTCTGGGAAAAATCCGGGCCGGACCCGGGTACGGTTCTGAGCTCTAAATACATATTTATTGTGCTGAAAGATAAAACCATAATACATTTTTTGGGGTATAAATCTATAAATTAACATTTTCACAAAAACAAAAATATGAAAATTGAAAAATCTAAATCATTTTCGAGAAATTCTCGCCGAAAATCAGGATATTTCAATTTTTTAAAAAATTTTAATCCCTTTCATACTTTCATAAGTTATGGCTCCGAGACAATTTTGTGGAATTTTTTAAGATAGACGACAATTGGGGATCAAAAAAGCATTTTTTTAATTATAAATGGAATCCGAAAGTTTTGCCTAATAGCATTTTTAACGCCCTAGATCTTATAGAACAGAAAATTTATATTAAATTTGCATTTTTCCTTAAATTTTGCGCCTTCAGGACCTGGACTTTGGCTGCTCCGACGTGCTCGCGCTGTTCATGGAGAACAGCATCGAGTTCTTCGCCGCCTGGCTGGGCGCCAGCAAGCTCGGCGTGGTCACCGCTTGGATCAACACCAACCTGAAGGGCGAACCACTGGGCCACTCTGTGCGTGTGGCCAAGTGCAAGGCGGTGCTGACCACGCCGACCATGTTGCCGGGTGAGTAATTTGAAAAAAAATTTCTCGGCATTTAATTTTCTGCCAGTCGAACGCTAGCCGCCACTCATTGACCCTTGACCCGCAACTAATTGGCCGCGCCACTAGTCCCCCACCATTAGTTGGGTGCGCCACTAGTTCGCTCGCCATTCCTTCCCCGCCATTAATCTGCCTGCTACTAGTTAGCAGTGTCACAACCCCTCTCGCCACCACTAGGCCCACCATTAGTAGGGTACGCCACTATCGCTCGCCACTAGTTAGCCGCGCCAATAGTCCACTCGTCACTGAGGTTAGCCACGCTATTTGTCCACCCGCAATTAGTTGGCTACGCAACTAGTCCGCCCGCCGCTAGTTAACTGCGCCACTAGTCATCCGTGCTATCAATTGGGGTGTATAAAAATTTAAATTTTTTTCTAAGATTATAATTTTTTAACTTTTATTTTTTGATTTTTTACAGTTCTCCAACGTGCCATGGCCCATGGCCATCTGCCATCACATTTGCCCATTTTTGTTGTGCTTGATGCAGGACAACGGGTGGGCGAGCTGGACCCGGCGATGCAACTGCTGGAGGCACAACAGCACAGCGACAACGGCAACACCACTCTGCAACAGTCGCCGACATTCGCGCGCGAGCACTCGCTCAGGGACAGCGAGCTGGAGCCCGATAGACCCTCGGGGCTCAATTTCCAAAGTGGGAAAATTTGATCAAATAAATAATTTCCAAACAAAATACAAAATTATGTATTTTCAAACCAAAATTTTGATTTTTAATATATTTTTTATTGGTTAAATTGCAGTTCAGTATGTTCAATTCATTTTTTGAAAAAAATTTTTAATTAAATTTTTTGGTTTATTTTCGAGTATTATTATATTTTAGGTATTTTAGGCCAAATTTGATATTTTTCATATCCAATTAGCCTAGTATTTATAAAAATGCAAGAGCAAGAATGCAGGAAGCACAATTTTCCAAAAGTGCAAGACACATCTGCAAGATTTGCAGGCTTTATCCTCCGCCGGAAACCTGTAACAAGTCCTGCAAAATTCCGCAAAATTCAGCCCAAGACCCCATCCTACGCCGATATCCATCAAATTATGTTGCTCATTTTTCCCAATTTATGATTTTTCCAAAATTCATTTTTTTATTTAAATTTAAATTTTCTATCAAATTTGGTGCATTTTAATGAATTTCCTATTTTTAATCTATCAAATTTAGTTTTTAGACCCTTAAAAAGTTCATTTATTTATCTATTTCCAGCTTCCGGTTTGATTAAATTGGATAATTTATGAAATTTTCTAATTTTTTAAAAATTTTCCGCAAATTTTCAGGCGTCCTCTGCTACATTTACACCAGCGGCACCACCGGCGTCCCAAAGGCGGCCATCATCAAACACTCGCGCTACTTCCTGATGGGCACCGCCATCAGCCAAGCGTTCGGGGTCCGGCACTCTGACAGGCTGTACATCACACTGCCGATGTACCATTCGGCCGGGGGCATCCTCGGCACCTCCCAAGTGCTGATCACAGGTGGGAAAATGATCAATTTTATTATTTTTTTAAATTAAATTTGCTAATATATATATATGTATTTTAATTTTCTTATTGCTATAAATTTTAAACCTATCAAATTTCGATTATTGCTTTTTATTTGATTATTGAATGGATTAAATTGTTAGGAAAAATAATCTTAATTTTTTGGCATTTTTTTTGAAATTTTTAAGAAATAACTTTGGTCAATTAATCGTTTTTTTATTTTGATGGATAATAAATCCCTGATAAACTTTGTTTTTTTTAAATTTATTTTTTTCAGAATATTGTTTTGTTTAATTTGCTTAAAATCCATCAAATTTCGATTAATTGCTTTTTATTTGATTATTGAATGGATTAAATTGTTAGGAAAAATAATCTTAATTTTTTGGCATTTTTTTTGAAATTTTTAGAAAATAAAATTAATCGTTTTTTTTATTCTTTTGATTTTATGGGTAATAACCCTTAATAATTTTTTTTTAATTTTCAACTAAAAAGGATTATTTGTTAGGTTTAATTAAATTAAACTTTTGTTCAGGTTGTACGGCATGTATCCGGACCAAGTTTTCGGCCAGCAACTTTTGGCGGGGTAAGTTCATTTCTTTTATTATTTTTTTCTTATTTTAAATGTCAGATCCTGTTTCCCAATATTTTTGCATTTTTTATTTATATTTTTCTCATAAATATGATATTTTTGCCATAAAAAATTTTAATAAAACGTTCATATTCCGCCTAAAAATTCATACTAATTTAAATTTCCTTCGAAAATTATTTCAAAAAAATGTAAGTATCCTAAATTTTTCAATTTATTTTACACCTCATCAGATTGCATCCGCTTCGACTGCACGGTCAGCCAGTACATTGGGGAGCTGTGCCGCTACCTGCTCGCGCAACCGCACGCGCCTGCAGATCGCGCGCACCGCGTGCGACTGCTGTTCGGCAACGGATTGCGCCCTCAGATTTGGGGCGAGTTTGTGCAACGATTTGGCATCGACAAAATTGGCGAAGTGTATGGTAAGGTTTTTTCCTTATAGCTTATAGCCGGGTGGGGGCCATTAGAGTCCCGAACATTAGAGTCATCAAGGTGGAAAAATGGTTATAATTCGGTCCGAACACAACTAGAGAAAGAGTTTGATATCAAAAGATAGGTTTAAATGTCCAGATGGGCCAAGTGAATTAAAAGTTTTGGCCATATCTTTGGCCATAAGGCATGGTTTTGGCCAAAAATTGGCCATAACTTTGATCCCACTTGGCCAATCCAGATGCTCTTTTTCTCATTTTGCTAGCAGACATTGAGACCTATCTTTTGACGCCAAGCTTGTTTTTTTCTAGGCTGCATTTGAACCTACAAATAGTTACTACCTTTTTTCCACACTGGGGACTCTAACGTGGGGACTCTAATGGCCCGTTTCGCTTATGGCCAATTTTGGTTAAGAAAATTGATTTCAAAATAAAGAAAGCAAAAGTTCGAATCCCAGATAATGAAAATAAATTTTTATTAAAAAATTACCAAACTATTAAATTGGCGCACAAAAAACTTATATTTCAGCCGACATTACTATGCTCAATTCTTTATTAAAATTAATTAATTTTAAAATGAATTTTTTTGGTTTTTTTTTAAATTTTTTTCCTCCGGTTTCCAGGCAGTACCGAGGGCAACTGCAGCCTGCTGAACCTGGACAACCGTGCAGGTGCCGTCGGCTTCATCAACATCTATGCCTTCATGGCCTGGATCCAGCCGATGCGCTTGTTGAAGGTGGACCCGGAGAGCGGCGAGCTGATCCGGGACGAGCGCGGGTTCTGCATCCCATGCAGGCCAGGGGACACCGGGGAAATGGTGGGAAAATTCGCGAAAATTTAAATGAAAAAACGAAACCCCATTCGGCCATGACTCATGGTCATGGACTATGAAAATTCTTGGAAAATCAAAGGCTTGTGAAAATTCTTGGAAAATCAAAGGCTTACAAAATTTCCGAAAAAATGAAGGCCTATAAAAAACCCGAAGTCCATGCGAAATTCCGAAAGACCTGAGGCCTATGAAAATTTCCGAAAATGAAGGCCTGTGAAGATTTTTGAAAATCTTTAGGTCTATTACTATGAAACTTCTGAAAAATGCAGGCCTGTGTTTGAAAGCCAGCCACCCTTGGTTTGGACAGTGGTTTAGTTGTCTATATGCCTAAATCTTTATCCAAATGGTTAATTTTTCTATAATTTTTTTCCATAAAAAATCCATCAATTTTTCTTTACTTTGGTGCAAATAAAATTTTCTCTTCTCCATAGGTCGGCATCATCAAGGACAAGGACCCGATCATGCGCTTTGAGGGCTATGTGAACCAGGGGGACACGCAGCAGAAAATTTTGCACAATTGCTGTTTCCCGGGGGACACCGTGTTCACCAGCGGGGACATCATGTACTGGGACCTGCTCGGCTATATGTACTTCAAAGTGAGACGAAAATTGAAAATCCAGAGAATTTTCCAAATTTTCACCAAATAAATTCAATCGAAAGACATTTATGGTGGACGAAGGACGTTTTTTACAATTTTGATTGTCGCTAGTCGATTTAATTCTTTTTAAATTTTAAGATTTGGCTTTATATAATTGAAGTCTACTTGTAAATAAAATTAATTATTTTTTGCTTTATTTTTTGGTCAGATTTCCGTTAGAAATCCCTGAAAATTTAGCTCGAAAAATGCCCGGCCAAATTAGTGAACTTCAGGCGCCAATGGGAAAGTGGTCCTTTTTGGGACTCTACCCGGGACTCAAAATCTTGTAAACCCAAATGTTTATTTCGGATCTTTTTGTATTTGTTAATTAAATTAAATAAAAAATAATAGAAAAAACTTGAATCCTGGTACTCAACAAATGTTAGACTCCCTAAAAGGACCATTTTCCCACTAGCGCCGAATTTCACTGGAAAAAAGACTTTTTAATTTATATTTTTAATATAATTTTTATCCTATTTTAGTTATGATTTTTTTCCATTTTTAGTCATTTTTTGCATTTTATTTTTACTTTTGAGGATGTTTGAATTATAAATTCTATATTTTATGCAATAATATCCCATAAATTCAATAAATTTCACATAGTTTTCTTTAGCAAATTTGGAAATTTTTCTGAACATTATTCCATTTTATTAACCTTTAAAGGATCGCCGTGGGGACACCTACCGATGGCGGGGCGAAAATGTTTCCACTACAGAAGTGGAGGGTGTGTTGCAACCTCTGAAATGCATTCTTGATGCAACGGTGAAAAATTTTCTGAAATTCGAAAATTTCTTAAAATTTTCCAGGTCTACGGTGTTGAAGTGCCCGGTAGGGAGGGACGAGCTGGCATGATTGGTCTGACCCTGGCCAATGAGACGGACATTGAGGCGAGTTATTTTGGTTCAAACTTCAAAATTTTTATTCTTTCGAAAAAAATTTTATAGCTTTTTGATTCAATTGTCTGATTAATTAATTTTTAATTATTTTTTGGATTTCTACAAACTTCATAGATCAAAAAATGGAGCAAAAATTAGCTATAAAATGATCTTCTAATAAGCCTGGTCCGCTATGGAAAAAACGTATGGCCTAAATACTATAAATTTGGCCAAAAATATTTTTTGGCCATGACTTTTCACAAAGGACGAATTTGATTGGGCTTATTAGGCCATTTTAGCTAATTGTTTGCTTTTTTTTAATTATCAAACTCGATTTCTCTAGTTTTCTTAAAAATCGAGTTATAATTCGATTCGCAAATGTCGGGTCTGCAAATGGCATACGATGGTTCTAATCCCATTTTCATTATTTAATCGAAATTCCTTCAATTTTTCCATTTTTTAATTCTTTTTTTTTGCCATTTTTCTCAATTATGCTTTTTTATTTAGGACTTTTTGGATCAAATTTCCGCCCGCCTCGTGGACCACCTTGCCTCCTATGCCATTCCGGTGTTCCTGCGCATTTGTGACCATGTCGACCGGACGGCCACCTTCAAGCTGAAGAAGACAGAACTTCAACGAGATGGTGGGGGGTTTTCAAAAAAATTTTCATTACGCCAAAAATTTAAAAAAGCCGAAAAATTTATGGAAATTAACCCCTCCCCACCTCTTAAGGCTACCATCTGAACCAATGTGCGGGCAATCAAGTGTTCTATTGGGACGCATCGCGGAGACGCTACATGAAGCTCGATGCCGAAATGCAGGAACGCATTGACAACGGCAGCTATAAGCAAATCTGATCCATCGGCACGTAAAAAATAAACAAAAATTCAATAAATTTAAAAAAATTGGTCGAAGGATAAAATAGATACATAGGTATATAACCTTCATTAAATTGCGGTAAAAATTATAAATTTATTTTTGTAACTAAAATTAATTAAGAATTCGAATATTACGATATAAATTCTTAAAATTGATACAAATTTTGTAAACCTAAAATTTTCAACCCAAAATAAAATTTACATCATCCAATATTTTGTTTCCCGAATAAAATTATTATTTTTATTAGGATATTCGATCAAAAATTAATAGAAAAAATGTGCTTTCTTAAAGTTGAATAATAAAATTATTCCATGAATTGCAGGATTTTTAAAATTTTATTTTTTATTTTTTTCAGCACGAATTCCTTCTCGTCATTGATGCATGCTGCCAAGCTTGTTATGACAACTCCGGGGATTTTCATTTTTAAAAATCTTTCATTGACTCCATTACCATTGACCAAAAATTCATTTTTCCATTTACTCACTTTTTTATGCTCAATTTTTTGATGTTACCTATGCCTTTAGCTCATTCTTTTTAAAAATTTTCCCCATTTGCACCATTAAATTCTGGATTTTCGGGCCCAAATCCATGTGACCATTTTAATTTTTCGGAGCTTTTAAAATCCAAAATTTCACTTTTTTCGTTCCAAAATTTCGGAATTTCCATCAAATTTCCAAGCCAAATTATGGCTTTCAGATCATTGAAAATTAAATTCTGTTTTATATCCGACATTAAAAATTATGATCTTTCAAACCTTGGATTTCGAATTTTCGTTATTTTTTATATTTTTTCGGACCAAATTTTACCAATTTCCCTAAAAATTTGAAATTTTCTTACCCTATGTATTTCTTTCTCAACTTGATTTCTTTGTGAGTTTTCTTTCATCATTTACTATTTCGTTATTCACTATAGTATACTCATCAAAACTTGTGTACCTTCGTCAATTTCTCATGAATCGCCTTTTACATACATGTTTCTTTCTTTCTCATTACTGTGACACTATGGTATTTTACCCAGCCAAGATCATTATTTTTCCTCCAAATGCCAATAAAATTATTTTACATTTTTCATTTTGAAAAATTTTACAAACCTCTAGACCATAGAAAAAATAAAGGGGGGGGGGGNCCCCCCCCCCCTACCATCGCTCGCAAGAGGGGCCGGTAAAGAAATTTATGGGTCCGAAATTTTTTTTTTTCATTTTTTTAGTTTTTGGCGATTTTTAGACCCCTTCGCAATTTTTGGGTCCGACCCCCTCCCCACCCACCATCGCACACCCCCTTTTTATGATGCTCTAGAGTTCGTAAGTGCCACCAAACTTTCGGTCTTTTAATTAATTTTTTTAATAAATTTTAATCCATACTTCACTAGGGCAATTTCTTGTTTTCATTACAATTTTATTTACAAATATTCAATTTGTTTTGCAACATAGGCGAATTTCAATGTCAACTTTTAATTGCTAAAAATTTGGCAATAATTTTTTCACCAAAAAAGTTACACAAATTGCGGAATAATTTTCATTTAATTTTTATACAACTCTTGGTCTCCCTTACATTGCGGACAAACCCGGGCCTTTCCCGGGTAATCTTGTTCTACATACAACACTTTTTGGACATGCCCTTCTTTGAGTTGCCGCTCAACTTTTGCTCTTTCTTGCATTGCAGATCAGCAGGGCTGAGATGGAACAACGAAATTTTCTGAGCACAGATTTCGGATCAGATCAGCCGAAAAATTCTCGGATGGATTTCGAGTTTCGGTTCATAAAAACGTTGGACGACGCAGCAGGTCTTCTTGACAGGAACTTCTTCAACCTTCATTTCCTTCTACAATCTCCAAGTTGCCGTGCAACTCGAAGTCCTTGCCATAAGTTGCCCGGCAACTTTTGCTCTTCCCTCGGTTGCAGACAACCTTGGGCCCTTCGGGGTGGTATAGGGGTACTTCTGGCAAAAATGTTGACAAGGACAAAAATGTTGACCGTCAACTGCAATGAAGATTGCAGTTGACGGTCAACATTTTTGTCCTTCTAAAAGTTGCTGGGTTTTTCGTGTTTACACAAGTTATCTTGCTGGGAATTTTGTCTCCAGATTGCCATGCAACTTCAATACCCTCTACAAGTTGCCCGACAACTTTTGGCCTTCGTTCCGTTGCAGACAACCTTGGGCCCTTTCGAGGCCAGCAAGGTGGTCTCGAAAGTGCTTCTTCTTCAGCTCGTGTTTTTGTTGTTTTTATTGTTCCCGACGGGTGCCCCATGATGATGATCATCGATTCCCCTCCCCATCCTCCAAATGGTGTGTCGTCCCCCGGCGGGTTGGGGGTCTATGTAAACAGCCACCCTTTTACCCCGTCCCCCCCCCCAAATTTCGCCTCATGACTTTCACTTTTTTCCCCAAATTCACTTTCACAAACGGACTTTGTGCCCCCCTTTCCATCCTCCCCCAAAAATTCAATGATCTCGAAATTAACGATCGATTTATCGATCAGATCTCGATTTTGATTTTTCCAAAAATCTTAGGGATTTTCAGGACTTGCGCGTTTACCTAAGCCTAAATAAAAATTTACAGGGGGTTAGTGACTTCAAGGAATTTTTTATTTTGAATTATATTTTGGTTAAAATGTTTTTTAAAAACTTGTATGAAATCGAAGTAAATTTTTGGTTTAAAAGCCCGGAATCTTCAAGCTTTAAGGAATTTACGAGTTTCAAATAATATAGAATTTCGATTTTTCGGAGGCTAAAGCCTAAAGGTGTCCATATTAAAATTCTCAGAATTTTCGGAGTTTTCGGATCTTTTGGAGAGTAATTCTCCCACTCAAATTTCAGATTTCAAAAATTCTCAAAACGGATCTTTTATTGGCGCTTTTTTATAAAAATTGGCTTAAGAATTTACCATTCTCACTTTTCTCGTTGTCCAATTTTTTTTTTTTCAGGACGAGGAAATTCGATCCAACGAAAGTTGAAAACGGACTGAGTCATCCCATCCTCCCTAACCTTACACTGAACTTTGGCCGATTCCGACGGAAAAGTCCCCGAAAATTACGAAAAATTGGTTTCACTACAAAAGTTTTGGCCAAAAAATGGCTCAAAAACCCCTCTGGCCAATTGTCCAAAAATGCCATTTAAAGGATTAATTGTCCTAAAAATGCCATTTACCAAAATTACCTATCCATATAAGTTTAAAATTGTCCAAAATGAAATTTTGAAGGTTAATTGTCTCAAAAGTGCCAATTGACGTAAAATTCTTCCAAAATGGCCAAACAAAACGTCAATTTAGATAAAAAAAAAATTCCAAAATGGCCAAATTGTCCCAAAAGGATCAATTGAAATGAAATTGTCCCAAAAGTGCCAATTGATTTAAAATTGTCCCAAAATGGCCAAATCCCAAAAGTGCCATTGACCTAAATTGTCCCAAAACCACCAAATGACATAAAATTGTCCCAAATGAGCTTTCACCTGGAAAAAATTGTTTAATCAAAATTTTAGCTAAACTATTTTTTAACGAAATCCCTTATTTTTCTAGAAAAAACCTTATTTTTAGAGCGAAAAGAGTATTTTAGGGCCCTAAGAGAATTTTAATAATGATTTCGAAATTTATAGGACCCAAAAAGAACGTCGATTTCCCATCAGATTTTATCGCATTTTTCTTGTTGCAAACCCGGGAAAACGTGAACGTGAACATTTTCTTCGACCTTTAAGGAAGGTCATCCGTCCGTCCGGGCCCAATCGACGAGAAGGTCGTCCGTCGTCCCGCCGATGTCGATGACTCTCCTTGTTTTTGTTGTTTTGCTCCGTGATGAAAGTGAAATTGAGATATAGAGATTAAAGGTTAAAATGTTATCGAAAAGATCTTTAAAAACAAAATTTTGCACATTTTTTTGAAGAAAACTGGATAAAAGACCTCCGTTTTTGGTTGGTTTTTTTTTTTTGAAAAAATCGAGAAATCCAAGACGACCAGATTTTGAAAATTCAAACAAAGGGAAGCCTATGAAATTTTAAAAATTCAACAAAACCAAGGCTTGCAGATACCTAATTTTTATTTTTTTTAAACAGGCATATTTTGCGTGGAAATTCCAATGAAAAGTGAGAACCACTGATTTGGGGGCTTCTGAAAATTACGGAATTTTTAACGATAACACCCCTTTTAAAGGACTAGAGACGGACTTTAGGTTCGAGACTGATCTCGTTTCGAGATTCTCGAATGATCTCGTCTCGATCCGGGTCTCTAGCCCAAACCATGTGTCGAGCAATGGTTGCTAATTGTGGTCCCGAAAAAAAAATACTTTTTCTTTGAAAACTTGGATTAAGGGATTTTTTGGGGCGCTAAACACGGATAGCTTTCTTTTTTTGGGATATCAAAAAATACGAATTCTCTTTCGAAAAATACATTGTCCTTAATCCAATTTTTCGTTCCGGGAACCCGAACAACAACAACATTCGCTGCGACTTTTCATTATTAATTTTTGCACCCACGATGGCTCTTCCCCCTCCTTAATTAATGCAAAAAAATCACACATTTTGGTCTTCCAAAAAATAATTTTTGGACCGGGCCCAAAAGGTCGCGCATCGTAGGTCGTGCGCGAGTTGCTCAGCAACTTTTTGCGATTAAAAATTGTGCAAAATTGTTTGCTCCAAAGGTCGCGCATCGTACGTTTTGTTGCCCAGCAACTTTTTGCGATTAAAAATCGTGCAAAGTTGTGCCCAAAAGGTCGTCCCACGTAGTGTATCCCAACATTTTTTTCCAATTAAAAGTTGTGCAATGCAATTTTTGGACTCTGGTTGGACCCATTTCTTTCACATTGAATATCTCTAAATCTTTATTTTTTTTTGTCATTTTTGACTTTTTATTGGCCAATTTATACAAATTTCTATATTTTAGAAATTTTGCAATTTTAGGACAATTTTGCCATTTGGCACAACTCAATGCTTTTTTTGAGGACAATTTTTGCCATTTTGGGTCATTTCTAATTCATGCTCAATTTCTGTCGTTCGGACTAAAATTTCGAACAATTTTTCCTATTTTTGGTTTACTCTAGCGCCATGTTCGAACCAAATGAATCTTTTCTACCATTTATATCATGTTGGATTTTGGGACAATTTTGGAACAATTCTACCATTTTTCTGGGCTTTAAAAATTTCATCCTTTTAAGACATGGCAAAACACAAATTCCAATAAAAAAAAATTGGATCGGTTTACTCATCCATCGATTCGATGTTTACAAAAATGGGGGCAAAAAATTCACAAATGTGAAAAGAAAGGGCAGAACCATCCTCCTCCCATTCCTCATCCTCCACCTCAACCCCTTTTTTCTTCTTCCTCGTTCACCTTTAAGAGAGGACACGTAGAAAAAAGAATAAAATAAAATAAAATAAAATGTTAATTTTTTTTGCGTCTCGACGAGTAAGGTTGAGTCTAGGGTCTAGGCGACCATTTTTTTGCATTTTCAAGGTATTTGAGTGTAAAAAATCATTTAGGGTATGGCCAGGCTAAAAAATTGGCCGAAAATTTCTGAAATTCTAAATATCTCGTCTCAGGACTCAACCTTTTTGTGTCTCGGGATCCTGAACATTCTATATATAATGTCCGAGACTTCAACTATTTCTATTGGAGACTTAAATCTCCTGTCCCGAGACTCTTGTAAACTATGCCTAATTCCACTTTGGGACTCAAATTTAGAGAATGAAATCAGAAATCCGAATGCTTAGCAAAGATACTCTAAGCTAACCATTTCGAGACTCAAAATGTACTAACCCATACTCTGATCAAAATATTCTGGGACTCAAAAATATGTAATTAGGTATACGTACTATTATGATCATTTCGAGATTCGAAAATTGGGTACTGAATTCAAAAAACTTTCGCTGCGAAACTCATCAGTATTCCGGTAAAAAATGTTTACAATGAAAAATGGATATTTTGGACACATTTTGGGCACCGAGACTCAAAATGTTTCGATTTGAGACTTTGAAAACAGAGCAAACATCACCAAACCACCAATAAACAAACATACAGACAAAATTTTAAGAAAGTCCCCCCCCCCAACCCCCGCGGGGACACCACCACTCCCCTTTGCTCATTTTGTCCTTTGAAACGAACGCGAGAAAGTTGAGCTTTCGGGACAGAGGAGGACACTCTTGAGGGGCGCTTGGCCCATAGTTCCCCGTGTACTCTCTCGCCTGTCTATACTTCTCTATCACAGATGAACTCTCTCGTTTCCCTATTTCTCTAGCTCCGTGATGATTTTCCCTTTCTCTGTCTCTCTCCATCTAGTATCCCATTCACTCTTGTCTTTCTCTGCTCCTCTGATAAGCCTAAAATAAAAATACTCCCATAGACAGTGCATCTCCCGTCCTCCCCTGCTTCTCGGGCATTAGGTGCATTCTCTCGCCTTTCACCACTTCTCTGACAAACCTTAAAATGTCCCATAAGGAGTGCATCTCTCGTCCTCCCCTGCTTCTCTAGATGCTCTTACATCAATCACGCTCTCTCCTCTAACTCTGCTTCTCTATCTCTGTTTGTTTCCCTTCGAGAATTGTTCATTAAGCCACCCAATGTTCGGCGGGAGTGTCCCTTTTGGAACGATAACTTTCACATTTGTGACAGAGAAAGAGACAAAATTGGAGGGGTGGGGGAGAGACGCAGAACCCATCATGGCCATAGCTCTTTTTTCGCCCTTTTCTCTCTGTCCCGCCATCCCCCTAGAGGACAAATTCTCCGTTCGCGTGACTGACCCTTTTTTGTCCTCTTGTTGGGCGAAATTTTTCATCGACGCGACTGTTGTGTGGACCCGCCGCGGGGCTGTCGAGAATTCCCGAGCCAGAGTTCCCTTTTTTCTCTCGCCCACACACTGTCTCACTTCTTCTCTATCACTCTCTGCCTCTCGTTTTATCTCGTCCACCCTTACTATTTCTCCATATCTGCCTCTCAATTTCTCTTGACTCTCGCCTCTTCTGCCCATACACCTACTCTCTCTATCTTTCGCCCATACACATTTTTCTCGTCCATACTCTCGCATTCTCTCTGTTTCTTTCTCCCACCAACACCATTTTCTCTTTTTTACCTCTTTGGGCATGCACTCTCGCTTTCTCTCTACCTCTATTTCTTCAGATCTCCAACTTTCTCGCGTTCTTTTTCTGACCCATCCATTCGCTATCTTATTTTCCCTCTTTCTCTCGCCTCTGCACTCTCTCACCCTCCGCCGTTCGTCTCAAAAAAAATCCACTGTCCCCTAAAACTTCCTGCTCTGACTTTCTTCTACACCAATATTCACGTGATCCATCTCCCTCTTCTTCTCTGCTCTGTTCTCTCACTTTCCCACACTCTTTTTCTCTCCATCTCTACCCCGTTGTGCTATTTTTGGACACACTTTCTGCGTCTCTGCCCATTTTATAATCTGCAAAAATGCGCCGGCGCTTGTGACTCCCCGCCACCGGGGGGACTAATGGCCGCAAAAAAATGTGTGTTCTGTGTACTCCGTTATCCGTTTCCAATTTTCAGCAAAAAATTTTACGATTTGCGTGTTTCAAATAATTTTTTCTTTCGTACAAATTTTTTCCTCACATTTGAAAGATCGCGACCAAAACACGTATTGAGGCGAATTGTCTGCGCAAATCTTACGCTATTTATATGCGAATTTCTGCATGATTTCAGAGGTGTCCAGACAGAATATCTCCAAGTACAAAACACCCCCTGATGAAATACGAAACGTCCACAAGGACAAAACTTGTAGAAGGAATTCTACAAGCTTCAGCGCATGGCAAAAAAGTCATCCGGCCCAGCGTTTGGCGCCGATGGACACCATGCCTTATTTTACTAATTTGTTCTTTTGGATGTTTTGTATTTCCTTTATTTTCTTTGGAAAAATTTGTCCCAAAAGACCTAGCAAGTTTAAAAAATTCAAGCCAAAAAATCCTTAAATTTTTTGAAACCTGAGAAAATAACATTTATTTTTTCTTTGAGCTTTTCCACTTGTAAAATGTCCATTATACATGCAAAATAAAAAAATTCGAACTCCCTCTAAGGGGAATTATTTTCGGGCATCCAAACTGCGTTTTTCGCCTAAAAATAGTTCAGGGAACTTTCGCTTCGATAAACAACCAAATATATTTTTTGCACCTGCCCCATGGAGCCAATTTAGGAAATTTTGGGCGCGGAAAACACCATCATTTTTTGGCACCCTGTTAAAAATGCCAAAAACAGCCACCAATCCAATATCCAATATTGGCACTTCATTCATATTTAAACGAACATTTCTTGCTATTTTTATCGGCAGGAATCTGAAATTCCAGGACCTTTTTTATATTTTATCAACACGATTTCTCTGAATCATTTTTATCAATACTGATTCCTTCGCCCTTTTTTGGCGATTGGTTTTTGGAATTAATTTTATTGGCGCAAATTTCCTGAATCATGCCCTGATAAGCTCGAAATGCAAATTTCAGCTATTTTCTCAACAGAATTTTCCGATTTTTTATCGGCACCAGTACCTACTCATAAACTAAATTTATTTCTGAAATTTACACCTTGAATAACTTTAAATCGAATTCCTCAATATTTTCCCTAAGATGATTCTTCCTTTTTTTCATTTCAAGTTTCTAAAATTAGTACGAATTCCCTCAATTTTTGAATAAAAAATTCCATTGTATTGGCACGAATTCCTGTGCGCATTTTTCGCTTCTCTGCACCTACTCTTATTGTTGCCATCCCATTCGCTTCGGTACACTCATTAAAATGATGAGAATTGGGAGAGGAGAAGAGATGAGATAGCAAAAAGAAAAGAGAGACGGAGAGAGAGAGAAAGGAAAACGGGGTAGGGATTCCAACCATTTTTTACGCTGTTCTTCCTCTTCATCATAACGCATGAGCGATGCGTACGTATTCGAATGATGAGTTTCGCCACGAAAATGTTACTCTCACTCTCTCTTCTCTTTCCTTTGAACTACGAAATGCACAAAAAGGTGCGAAATACTCAAAATTTAGTTCCAAATTGGCCAAAGTCTCGCTGCTTTCCAATCATTTTTTTCTCGAAACCGGCATTTTCAAATAATTCGCTTGAAAATTTCATTCTTTTCTCATCATTTTGTGTTATTTTGTTTTATTCATGCATTTTAAAGTGCTATTTTGGCCCTTTAGATGTTTCGTCCTCTCTGGCATTTCATAGCATCCCATTCTTGGCCACAAAATTGGGCCCCAAAGGCATGGGACGGAGTGTGGGCACACACACACACACACACACACACACACACTCCACTTCCCCCCGAGAATGCCGCCGATGTTCGCGGCAACCGGCGAAGGCGGTCTTGTGACAATTTTCCCGTTTTGGACACTCTTTTTGGCCCCAAAAGTGTTTTTTGTACCCTTTTAAAGGCCTTTCCAACAAAGTGATTTCTGGTCTTTCTCCGATTTTTTCGGACCCAAATTTGGGTTTTTGGTTGGAATTTTTTGTTCCGAAAGGGATCTCTGGGCCCAAATTTCATGGCTAAACGTTCTATTGACCAGCCGATGAATTAGCTATACTCGTGGCCACAAAAATGTCTCATTTTTTCAAAAATAGCATGCGAAAAAGAGAACAGAAAAGAAATAGTAAGGGACAGAATTTCGCTTCAAAAAATTGTTAAAAATTGGAACATTTTTTATGGCCATCGGTATAAATCAATGATCCCCTTCGACTCCTTTTCAGGATCATTTGATCAGTGATCACGAACACTCTCCTCGCTGATCACTTTCCATGTATTTGGCCACTAATCATTTTCCTTACAACTGATCACTTTATGGATTGCAGACCACTGGTTATTTCCCTAATCACTTTTTACTGTCCTGATCATTTTCAGTGTAGTTGATTACTTCTCCCCTAACATTGGATCACTTTTCCGGTTCTTAATCATTTTCCGGGCACTGATCAGTGATCACTTTTTTTACTTAGTCATTGAGCACTTTCCGAGTTCAAAATCGCTTTTTAGTCATTGAGCACTTTCCGAGTTCAAAATCGCTTTTTCGACTCCTGAGCACTTTATGTTTCTGTTTCTGATCATTGATTATTAAGGCTGATCACTACCATTCTAATTATCACACCAATTTCCTGGTTCATGATCACATTTCCGCGTCACTGATAAGTGAGATCATCGAACATTCCAATTTATTGATCACAGCATCATGTTCCCTGATCACTTTTTTGGGACTCTTATTAGGTTCCATGTCCTTGACCATTTTTTGGGTTTTCAGTCATTGATCATTTTTCTGGATTCATGATCACCTTTCCTGCTGATCATTTCCAGCTCTCTGATCACTTTCACTAAACTTCAATTGGTCATTGGTTATCTTCCCTGTCCCTAATCATTTTTTCGGTTTTCTGATCACTTTCCAGATAGGTGACCATTGATCACTTCCAAACCCCTGATCATCACTGATTAGCGTTCACAAAGCACCGTACTTCGGTAAGTATCAGTGTACAGTGTTAAAATAAGTACAATACTTTTTCAGTGTTTTTACTTTTTACTACTGGGTATACTCCTCGAATACTGGTACTATGTACTGGTGATACTTATTTTCTCAGAATTTTGAACTCTATCTTTGATCACTTTCCAGGTCCATGATTTTTCAATTCTGATCAATTTTCTAGATCCTTAACAGCAGTCACCGATCATCTTTCGATCAGCTCACTATTCCTGATCACTGATCACTTGACGTGTTCCTGATCACTTTCCGTCGATCAGTGCTCAATGATCGCCACAAAGTATCTCCATCCATTATTACACCATACTTGTCCTTTTTGTCCTTTTTTCTTATGGGATGCACTATCTTCGGAGATTTGAAAAATGAGTTTTCTAAACCTTGAAGGTTGAGATATTCTTCTAAGGTCATCTTTTTTGATCATTTTCCCCATAGTCTGATCAGTCCATTGATCATTTCCGGTTTACAATCAGAATAAAATGGCCAAATTTGGCCCGGGCCATTTCCAATTTCTGATTACTCGGTTGCTGATCCCCTTTCCATATTCCTGATCAGTTTATATGTTTCCCAATCGTTTCCGATAATTTATTTCTCCGATTATTTTGATGATCTAGTACCATATTGGGATACTGTAAAGATCACGACGTCTTGGTCCCCCGATCTTTTTCCTCAACCAGAGCTTTGATCTCTAATCACTTCACTTTTGCGTATTCACTTTCGATACTCCATGATCTGTTCGTGTTTCTCGATCACCTTTAGCTTTTGATCACTTATTTACTGGTGCTTTGGCCACGATCCAATTTGGATTTCAGATCATCACCGATCATTTTCTATTGCTCCGATCACTTTCCGCTGATCACTTCACTTTCTATACATATTCCTGATCATTTATATTATATATTCCGCTTATAGTTGGCTCATAATCACCCATTAACCCCCCCCCCCCTTCTGTTCCTAGATCCTAATGATCTTTTCCCGGGTTCGAGATCACCGATCTCGATCATCTTTTGCTATAATTCCGATCATTTTTCGCTGGTCTTTGATCTCTGATCACTTACCCATCACCCTCCGGTGCATCCTTTATACTATTACAGCGATGTTGTCCTTTACTAACACATCACACACAACAATTCTTGCTCCTCCTCTTTCCGGGAGCGGATACAATTGCACTTTGGCGTTTCCGCCATCAATGGAAACGGAAGAATGTGGATATTGCCCTCACCCTTCCCCGGTTTCTCATTTCGCCCTTTTTCTCTCCCAACCTCTCGTTTTCGCGAACTCTCTCACCAGGTTCTCTTTTTCTTTGTCTCACGAAGTCACTCACCAAGCCACTGGCTTCTCTAACTACCTATGGATTTCGTGAATTCTCTAACCAGGTCCCTGATAGTATAACTAGCTCCCTAACCCTTCTCTTTCTCTGCCTCACGAAGTCCCTCGCCAGGTCCTCTAGTATCAATCTCTCTCACTTCTCACCAGGTTTCCTAACTCTCTAACTGCCAAACCCCCTTCTCTGTCACTCTCGAATTCTTTAACTTTCTATCCTTCTCTTACAATACTATATTTCCATGCATCTCTCTCTTTCTCTCACTTCTCTGAACTTTCGCATTTCACAATGTTTCTCACGAGATCCCCTTCTCCCTCTCCCTACGTTTCTCTCATTTTCGCCAGCTCTCTCACCAGCAGGTCCGGCCAGCTCCGGCGGCTGTGTCAATTTTCCCAACCATTAGTGCGACGACGACAGGGACGACGATGGCCCTCCGTTCCGTTCCCGGCGAACCCTCAACTCTAAGCCCACGCCCCCTCCCCCCTCCTATCCCACCGTTTATGGCCAACAAAAAATTTTTTTTGGCGTTTTGTTCGTTCGTTGCAGCGGTTCCAAGGGTCCTTGGGCTTCATAAAATGGGAATTTCGGGAATTTTCCGAGAGCCGAATCCTGGGTTTTTGGGGGAGCTAAAAACCAGTTCAGAAATATTCCCATGCTTGATATCGGGGTTCGGAGATCCAATGTTGGGAATTCTAGGAACCTTCCTGGGACTAATCTTGGATTTCGGGTAATTTAGGCAATTTTTTTTTATAATCCCGGATTTCGAGGATCCTTTGGAATGGAAATTTTGTGGACTACCCTGGGTTCAAGGGCCTGTAAATAGAAATTTGGGAATATTCCCGGGGACCAAATTCCGGGGTTCGGGGACTTAACGAAAATATACGGTTTTAGAAATTTTTATGCGGTTTTAGAGATTTCACGACTGGAATTATTTCCAGAAATGACCTTCAGGATACGGGGAAAATTCCAGGGGGCTTAAGATGCGAAAAATCAATTTTTGATCACTGATCAGACCAAAATGACTTCTGATCACCTGGTTTTTAGCCTTTAGATTTCGGCCAAATTTCTACCCATTATTTCCCACGACGTTTTGTGGCCTCATAGAAATTTTATACTATGAGCAATTCGAATATAAAAAATTTGTTTTATTTTAATTTTTGCGTTAAAAGGCCATATAAAAGGAAAATTTTTGTTTAAATTCATTTTTTTGATGACACAAAAAAAGAACAATGCCTCCATTTTTCTGTCATCACGAGAAGTCCCAGTTCAAAGGCTGAAAATTTGTCCATTTTTCGATTTTTTGAATGGGGGCCGGGATCCCATTTTTTGATTTATTAAGCCTTATGTCTTTAGATTTTTCATTTTTAAGACCACATATGCCTAGACTTCGGTTTTCTAGTTTGGATTTCAAAATTTAATTTTTGGAATTTTTTTGTATTTAATTTCTAAGAGGAGTTTCGGATTTCCGGGCATTTTTCAGGATTTCTAGAAACTTGAAAACATTGTTTTTTTGTTTTAAAATACCTTCGAAAAAATTTTTCATTTTTATAACCTTGGAAAAGGGGTACGTTTAAGATTTTGAAAAAAAAACTTCATGCATTTATGAATTTTTTAAGTTAATCCCTGAAAAGATTTGGAGTTTATTTTTTCAGAGGGGAGATTTCAACCTAATCCCAGAGCTAAGAAATTCGAGATTGGCGTGGAATGCCGTTGATCATTTTTTGTACTCTGGCTCTTGATGTAGATTATCATTGTATCTCCGAAAACAGGGACCACAAAAATTCAGGATTATCTCAGATGAGCCAAATACCCACCGGAGCCACCCCCATATTATACATAGGGCCTAGGACCCCTTTTAAGGGCTTCACGAGAGACCCAAACCTTGCGAGACCTTAACTTTTTTATTGGCCAAGTTTTTCGACTTGGCCATTAATTAACTTAGGCTTTCGTGAAAATACAAAATTTTCTAGGGACCTTAAGTTTCGCGAGACCTGAAGACTTTTTTTGGTCGTAGACTATTGGTTTTGCGAATCACAAATTTTTTTTTGGCTGGGGAATTTTAGTTTTCTTGAATTTTTTTAGTAGTCACGAGGCCCTAAACATTTTTTTTGTTGCTTTAGCGAGACCAAAATTTTTGGGTCGGGGACCTTAATTTTCGCGGACCTAAACTTTTTTTTTGGTCGCGGACCACCAAGTGTGGGCACGGGACTGGGAAGATGATCCAATTATGTGCCCCTCCCAGCCAGCAGAGAGGCAAAAGGACAAAATTAACCAAATTTGGCCCTTTAACGCAAAATTTTTGGCCTTTGGACCTGTTTTTCGCGTTTTCAGGTTAGTTAGTTACCTCTCCAAACCAAAAAGATCCTTCAAAATTTGGCCTCTATTTGATTAATAGAGGCTAAGCCTGGAATTTCGTGAAATTTTCTTACCAAGATCCATGGAATCTCTTTTTTCTGGATTTTTTTAACCTTAAATTTTGCCTGAATTGCTGAATTCCACAAAAAATATCATTTTGTTTGATTTGAGAAATTATGAACTTTGATGATCAAAGAAATTGGACTTTTTGGTCCATCTAATCCATCAATAAGCTGGTATGAGAACAATTTTTTGTATGATCAAAATTCAAAAAATGTCCTGGCCCAAGAATATAACCTTTATATTAAATTTTTGGCAATTATTCGGTCATTTTGTTTAGAAATCCAAAAATTTTTGGAAATTTGCATTCAAACCGCCAAATTTGACCAAATACTCATTTTTGGCTTAAATTTTTTACAACGGCCAATTTTAATTTTTATTAAAATAATTAAAAGCTATTTTGCTGCAATATTTCTATTGATTTTTGGCCAAATTTGACCCATAAAAGTTCAAACTTTCACATTTTATTTTATTTGGCCATTTAAAGCCTAAAATCCCATTGAAAAAGTGCAAAAAGTTCTTTGGGAATAAAAACCATTTTCTATGGCCTCAAAGTACATTCACAAAAGAAAGTACAAAAAGTGCTCTTTTATGGCCATATGGCCATCTGTGTGTCATCAAATTGGAAAAACTAGTCCTTATCATACAACCCCCTTGCTAACCTCTCAAAATCATATTTTCTAGTCACGAAAAAAATATTTTTTAAAGCGAAAATCGATGCTCCCGAGGGCAGGACCTCCTCTGCATCCCATATGTGCATATAATTAATCATCAAAAATCAGGCTCAAGAACTTTCTCCCCCTGCTGAAAAAATTGGTAGTTAAATTAAAGCCTTGGCTCAATTTTAAAAAGCAAGCTAAATTTATTGAAACGAATCATTTGGCTAAAATCCTGCCATGAAAAATCCAGATAGCGACACCTTAATCTCGAACCAAAAACAATTCGAATCATCAGCGAATCCTGAACCTCTTTATATAAAACCGAACTTTAAATTGCGATTCAGACAAAGGCTTTCAGATCAGCTTTTGTTCCTGACCAAGGCTATCCGATCACTTTTCGCCTCAGCTCCCATTGATCAGAGCTTCCCGATCAGTTTTTGCCCTCTGGTCACATTTTGCCTCTATTCCCCTGCTGATCAAGGCCATTCGATCACTTTTTGCTCTAGTCCTCCTGATCAGGTTTCCGATCACTTTTGTCTCTACACGCCCTATCCAGGGAGTTCCGATCATTTTTTTACATACGGCTTTCCGATCTGCTTTTTAGTCCAATCCCCTCAAATTAATGCGCTTCTTCTTCAAAAAAAACGCGAAATTCGAGAATTACAAAAGATTATTTTTTTCGATTTCCCAAAAATAGCGCCAGCTGTCAATACTCACTTGGACGGTCCATTCACAACAAAAATTTCACCACAAAATTCCCTTTTTTTCACCAGCCGATCGATCGCTTGGATTGGTGGGACAAACACACAGAGCACGCAAGTGAAATGATGTTCTCTCTGCTGGGGCTAGGGGTTCATATTCACTTTAAATTCCACGAGACAAAACTACAAAGGCTGTCTGGGGATGATGTATGGGTAACAAAAATCCCAAAATCCCTGGGAATGGGTACTAAAAAGTCCAGAAAATCTCGGGGAAATTGATTCCAAAATGCTGGTTTTCCCGAGACCTTGGTCCAAATGTCCCAAAATCCCAGGGAATTGGTCCCAAAATCATCATCATCCCTAAAATATCAAAACCCGGGGGAATTATGGCCTAAAAATTCCATTAACCAGCTAAAAATCCTTAAATTTCGGAAGTTTGGTCCCAAACTCCCAGTCCCGGAGGGTTGTTCCCAAAAAAGTACCGGGGATTGGGTCACAAAAATGCCAAAACCTCTGGAATTTGTCCAGAGATGAGAGAGACGAGGAACATGGAATTTACCATAACAATCCCTGGTAACGGTCCCAAAATCTCTGATGATAATAGTAATACCTACCCCGAAAAACTTCATAAAATCCTTGGAATTGGGCATTTTCCAATTGACAAATAAAATTGCATTTTCCAAAAAAACCATTCCCCGGTCCCCCAAACTTTGTTCCTTATTCGCGATTTTCCTCCGTTAATTCGCGTTTCACATGATCAATTATCCTTTTTTTTCTCGCCTTCATTAATTTTTCTACACCTTCCCCCTCCCCCGACTGATAGTTACACAGTTTTCGGTCCCACGAACCGTCTCTGGCCCCCACCCCCACCGATCACACTCATTCATATTCCCATGATACCTAATTTTTTGTGTTCTTTCACAATGGCAAAAAAATACAACAATACCTGTTATTATGGGTGGGACTGATGAGTACTAATGCTGCTCGAGACTCTTGAATAGCGAAAAATTTCTAGTAAGGGGGTTTGAGTCTCGTACTCGGCATCAAGTCTCGATTTTTCATGCTTACGAATTTACTCAGTCAGCAGGCGGGTAAAATTTATTTTGCTTAAAATTTATAGCGATTTAAATATGGCGCGCTAAGTTCCCAAGTCGGCTTGCCAAATGCCGGGACCCGTGACTGGTGAGAGAGACAAAAAGAGATCCGGCGGGCACAGGCAAATTTGGCTTTCTAACTTTGGGCCCAAGACCCTCTTTAGAGCTTTAGACCCGAGAATTTTCTGAAAACCCGAACCCCTAAACCTAAACCCTTAGGTCCAGAGTCTTGACACACACCCTCTCTTTTTTTAAACATGCTCTTGAGCATATTAATTCAAATTCCAACGCACAAAAACAATACACTCTGATGTTGATTTTGATGTATGTTCATGTACATATGTATGGTACAGTACAAATCCTCTTCATAAACAAGGCGTAAAATTGGCCATTCGAATGAGGCGATTTGAATTTTTGTCTCTCCCTCACCTTTTATGGCATTTTGCCAATTTTCACTTTTACTCTTCTCCGATCACGATCAATAAGAAAATATTTGCCAACCTTTAAAAATTGGAGGACTGGATTTTGATCGGTGATCAGAAAATTTCGGAGGCTATAAAATTGGCCGTTGGATGATTGGATTTGAAATTTCCACTAATCCGTTCTTGATCTCTGAAACCTCCCCGATAATCAAGCACTTTGAACGGATTAGCCCCTTAGAAACTTCCCTGCATCCAAAAACTTTTTTTTAAAATTGCCAAGCAAACTGAAATTTTAGAATTTTAAGCCCCCTCTTTTGGGCCTTTGATTTTTCGAAATTCCCTTAAAATTTTTTAAATTTCCGAAAAATTGCAAAAATCGAAGTATTTTGGAAATTTCAAAATTTTTCCAAAGAAATTAAAAAAACTAAAAATACCAAAAATGGGGCTGTAAAATTTTAAACATTTTTATTTATTTTGTTTACTGGTCCAACCAATATAAAAAATTTTTGGTGGCAGGGAAATTTCGGAAATTTCTGAGTTCTAGTGAGCTGTGTTCTATGGAGTTGTAGCCTCCCGGATAATCAAATCGCTTCAATATTCCTTTAAGTTTCCGTGGGATTTCTCAGTTTCCTCCAAATTTTGTAACCATGGTAACCCTGTCAAGTAAGGCATTTTCTTGTAAAAAAAAATTAATTTTCCCATTCATTTTCTATAGGCCAAGGAAAATTAAATGCTCATTAACACGAGGGGATTTTTGTGCTTCTCATTCATCAGAGATAATTTTCCCAAGGGCCAAAAATAGGTCGAGGTTTTGGGATAAGAAAAAAACTAAATTTTCCCATTTTAAGAAAAAAATCCTACAATTTGGCCATATTCTAGTCCAAAAATCCTAATTTTTCCCAGTTTAAGATCTAAAATATTTAAAATTTTATCCATTTCATAGTTAGCAAAACCTGATTTTTAGATCATTTTTAGGCCCAAAAATTCCCAATTTTTTCGTTAAGGAAACCCCCCTCCGATTTCCGCCAGTTCCAAAACCCTCTTAAAGGTTTAATCCATAATTTTTATAGCCATTTCAAAGTCCAAAAAACTAAAAATTTAACCGTGTCCAAAATGCTAAATTTTCACCATTTTAGGGTCTCAACTTTACCAATTTTAATCCTTGTTTTTTCCCTTTTTTAAAAGATCCCCGATGCATGGTTTAAGGTCCTTAGATCATAGGATTCTTGGACACAGAATCCTGATCTTTGCCCGAGGCCACAAAAACCCAAACTTTCGCAACCCTAAGGATAGGTCCTTAGGGACCAAAAAACCAAACTCAAGGTCCCAAGACCCATCCAGACAACACAATTGTTCCCATCTTTGCTCTTTTTGCAGCCCATCAACATCAATTTTCGGGGCCAAAAATAGCTGTGTGGAAACTCGGAGGGTTGCAAAAAAACGAAAAAAATGAAAAAAACCAAACTCAATTCCCAAAGGGCTTAGGGCCATCCAAGCCTCCGAGCCCCCTTGTGACAGATGACACTTTTGCAGCAAAGTCCATAGTATATGGCCCCATCGAGAGGGCCCGAGGGCTTTCCTCTGGCCAGAGAACAGCTGTGTGAAGCCCGTTAAAGGTTCCATTTTCGCGATATATTTCGTTAATCTGATGGGTATTGGTTCGTATGGTTTGAATTTTTGAGCCAAAACCTGTGAATTTTCGTGTCAAAATTATTGCAAAGTAATAGTCTATAGCCGATCGCCCGAGGACTTTCTTGGTTAGAGAGTATAGCTGTGAATCCCCTTAAATAAGTTTCCTAATCCCTTAAATTTCGCGATCTATTTCGTAATCAAAGGCAATTGGTTGGTATGGTTTGAATTTGGCGGCGAGATTGCATATTTTCTGCAAAATTATTGTCAAGTTTTAAAATCCAAGCTCCTTTGAGGACCCGACGGTTTTTCATGCTCCCTAAAGGTTTTTGCTTATTAGGAGCATTTTAATTTGGCGCCAAAATTTTCTTTTTCAAAACGACACATCCATCCTACTGTTTTGCCTTTTCTAGAATCGACCTAGAACCTATCACTTAGGAGTTTATCGACGCGATTCTCTGATCTCTGCTATTCTATCATTCTTTCTCTGTTTTTTTCGTTGTAAAAAATAAAATTTCGCTTCGAAACCCCGTAGAAATCCCCGAAGGCACATTTACGCCTCATCAATCTGATCATCATTATGAGTCATTTCCGATCAAAACAAAAAATTAAAGTTCCCGCCCAAAATCTCCAAATCGATGATCATCAACACAATCGTCACGTCACGCGACCTTTTTAAATCGCAATTTTCGCGCGCAAAATATTTTTTCTCCAAAATCCGCCCAAATTGGGCGATGTTTTTTGGAACAATTTCACCCCTATATAATCCCCGTACTTTATAGTTTCAGAAAAGGAGTTTTTTGCTCAAAAATGGATACAAATTTGTTCTCCAAAATGGCCAATTTGTTCAATCCGATAGATATGTAAATGTTCCAAAAAATTGCACCAAAAATGCGACTCAAAACCACAATGTTACCGTTCATAATTGACCCAAAAATTTCAATTTCTTCGATGTTCTAAATTTGTTCTACATGTCAGATCTAGTCAGGATGTCCCAATAGATTCAAAACGTCAAAATTCTTACAAAATTCATGGAATTGGCACAAGATATCCATTTTTTAGCAGGATTTCCTAATCCTTCACAATGTATCGGATCTGATCCAAAAGGTGCCAAAATTGTTTAAAAAATTATTTATTATCAAATTGTACCAAAAAATCACCCATTTTTTACAAAATGTACAAATCTTTTCAAAATGCCAAAATGTCTGACTTATCAATATCCCAAAATATCCACCTAAGAAAATGTCCCAAAATGACATAAAATTAAAATTTAATCATACGAAAAATGTAGATGATCATATTTCCTAAAATGACCAAATAACCCAAATAAAAATAGTAAAAGGTTAATTCAAGTTTTTTGCCCAAAATGAACAATGTTCCAAAAATATGATCAAAAAATTTTCTTCCAAAGGCCAAGATGTCCCAAAATGGCGCATCAAAAAACTCAGATAAAGCCTCAATTTTCCTACCATTCACATGCCCTTGTTCTGTGTGTGAGGGACCACACACACCGGGGACGACCAAAGGCCAATAATTTATTATTTTTCCTACTCTTCCCGCGCGAATGCTCTAAAAATGGCCATAAAAATGTACAAAGAATAATGTGCTACTCCAAAATTGTACATATATATATTTTTTAATTAAAATGGTTAAAAATTTATAAAGGTGTCCAAAATGGTCCAAAACCATATGACGATGTTCCAAAATGGTTCAATTCGTGCAAAGATGTCCCTAAATGGACTAAAAACCCATTTTGTAATTCAATGGCAGACTTGTAAGATGACCCAAAGTGGTCCATTTAATGTCAAAATGGCCCAAATGTTCCAAAAATGTCACAATATCCAATCCTTAAAAAAGATGTCCGAAAATAGTAAATATGTTCTCCCGCCGAATGACTCAATTACCAAAATGTATCAAACTTTTGAGATGGCGTAAAAGGTCCAAACTCCAAATCCCTGTTAAAAGATTCCAAAAATGATCCATTTGAGACGAAATGGTCCAGAATGGTCCAAAAATACTACCATATCCAAAAATAGTCCAAACTCTTAAATGACTTAATTGACAATGTTACAAATGTCCCAAAAATTTTGGAATAACACCAAAGATGTCCCAAAATGGCACAAGATGTCCCAAAATGGCACACTTGCTAGGCCCTGTATTTGGACCACACAGAAACAATAGCATCAAACTCACAGCAGGACGAGGCAAGGGGTCAAAGTCCAACTCCCTATCGTATTTCCGCTTACAAAAACCAAAAAAAAATCTTCGAAAAAATTTTCCGTCCATCCATACCCAAATTGGCATTCCGCGAAGATCTCCGCCAAACACACACAACATTTTTCCCACGCGTTGCGTGGCCCTTGACTGATTGTGGTGGTGGCGAGCGGCGAGCAGTCGCCGCTCGCCCCGCCGCCATGGCGACCGCGAGACGGTGACGACGCTCGCCGGCGGCGGGGGTCGCCTCACTCACCCATTCATTACTTATTAGTTATTGGCCCAAAAGCCCATGCCAAGACAATGCTAATTGGGGTGGCGGATCGTACCAATATTACGAACATGGACCCCACATGGGCAAGAGCAAGATGTTCTTAGGAGCTTGGGAGACCTTTGGACCTAGCTTCTGAACATTTCGTCAGGGAATTTTTTCGAACTTTCGTTAGCGCCGAAAACTTTCAAAAAAGTCAAAACCGAATTCTAAAAATTTTCACAGACCTCATATGTTCTATTTTTAAGGAATGATAAACAATTTAACAAGATGACACCGATTTTTGCTAACCAAAAATTCCATTGACGAAAATCTCGGCTCAGGTAGAGCACTTTCACTGACTAAAAAAAAAAAATCTCGGCTCAGGGGAGCACTTTCACTGACTTATTAGATTGGTAGAACCTAGTTTTTCGGGTCCAAAACTGTAAATTCAGCTTTTAAGAAGTCATCAAATTTTTCAGGAGCCTAGGGCTAAGAAACTAAGTAACCTTCTAAGTTAGTTTGATGAGCTAAATTAATTTTTAAGTCGATTTTAAATTTAAGTAATACCGTCCATTTAAGCTACTTATGGACTGGGAAGATTAGATTTTTCTTACCATATTTGTAGTGCAAAATTTGATGATGATGATTAAGAACTATGGATTTTGCATTTGGTTTGGTCCAAATCCGGATTATGAAAATCCATTCGCCCCATGGCACTCAAATCCATTGGCATTAGAAGAAGGAGTATCTTGAGGAAACTTTAGTTTCCATTAAAATGTTGTCAACCAAATCCGGAGCAAAAACCTGTTCTAAATCCGCCGAACTTGACCCAAAATATTACAAGATGGCCTGATTTGATCTAAATATCCAAAGGTCTCACAATAACAGAGATCACGGGATGATCCAACATAGCCCAAATTGGTCCGAGATGTTGTCCCTAAGATAGGCCATCATGACTCAAATCATTCCAAATTGATCAAAGATGTCCTAAATGCTCCCAGCAGGTGAGCAAAATTCGTCCAAAATTACCCATGTTGGTCCACAGGATACCCTAAATGTGGTCCATTTTGGACCAAGATGGTCCATTTTGAAAAAATTGGTTAAATTGATACCAAAAACCTTCCAAAATGGCCTAAAATTCGCTTATGAAAAAACGTGCTAGTCGATCAATGATCAAATAATTTTTCCATCAAAATTTGACCAAAATGTCCCTAATGATCCATTTGGCCTAAATAATCCAACTTTGGCCCAACATTATACATCTTTGGCCAAGATGGACCAAAAGTGCCAAAATAGTCCGGCAAATGTCAACAACAAGTTTGCCACCAAAATGTCAACATTTGGCCAAAAAAGTTGTCTCAATTTTCAAAACAACCATCTTCTTGAGTCTCATGGTATCGATTTTTTGCATATTTTGCACACATTCTGCTGTACTTATTAAGCACTTTAATAACAAGCCAGGAATTTCCCATTAGGGGGGCCCCCAACTTCCGCATTTGGCCAGGCCATATGGGGAAGCTGCTTTTGCGGGGGCCTTCCGCCATATTCTCAGCTTTGAAAGTTCGATTTTTGAACCTGAAGCTTTATTTATGAAATTTTCCGGATTTGTTGAATCAAAAATTTTCGATTCAGCCAGTTTTTCTAGGATTTTGGGCGATCTTTTGAACCCAAATTTAGGTCTCAACCTGCCATCCTTCGGCTATTAAAAAACCAATTTAAAAATCGAAAAATCCACTCTGATTTACGTCAAAATCCTAGCCTCATAATTATAGAATTTTCGGCAAAATTTTTCTCAAAACCCATATATGGATATGGAACGGGGGGGGGGGGGG
>LDKF01000681.1:2017-15193 GCA_001026735.1 Rotylenchulus reniformis | reverse complement strand
GGGGGGGGGGGGGGGATGATTAACCCCCGAAGGCACCCTCAAAGATGGCACAATGTTCGAAAATTTTGTAGCCAAAATTTCGAAATGCCAATTATAATTGGCATTTTGCTCATCGCCTTATTAGTCGGTCGGAAACGGAACGCACATAGACGACATTTTTGGCCAAAGATTGTACGAATGATCAAAAAATTTAAGGCCATTTGAACCATTGGACCTGGTTTTCGGATCCTCAGAACCTGAAAAATTTCACATATGGAACTTATTTGTTTTCTAGCCAATTTTCAGAATTTTTGGGCCAATTTTCAGGATCCTGTTTTGGAATAATTTTAAGGGCCAATTTTTAGAGGGTTCGGGCCAATTTTCAAGTTTAACCCAATAATTTTCAAGCTAAGGCTAATTTACAAGGTGTTTGGACTAATTTTCATGGATTATGGAATAATATTCGGGCTATTCTAGCTAGGATTTCGGGCCTATTTTCAGAGGGTCGGGCTAGATTGACAGAGTATTCGGATTAATTTTCATGGTTTTCGGGCTAGTTTTAGGGGTTTTGGTTTCTTTCAGGGGTAATGGGCCAATTTTCTTGGCTTAGGACTAATTTTCAGGATTAATCCATTTATGACCGGTTTTACCTGAATTTCTGAGCAAACCATTTTAGGACAAAAATTAATGGAAGTTCGGACTCTTATGACCCAAAAAAATCGCAAAAATTTCACCCATCAAATTCCTCGTGTCCAAATTCCCTGAACTTTATTTTGCGCAACATTTCCGGTTTTTCCGAACAAAAAAACTTGCGCAATAAATTTAAACAACGCACTGATCAGCCCGATCGCTTCCGATCGATCGATCACGCATTAAATTTTCCCCCTGCATCCTTTCGCCAATTCGAATAGAGCGAACCCGTGATGATGTGAGTAAGCTGAGGAATTTTTTTTTTGAAAATTTGGCCAAAGAAATCCATTAACCCCTTAATGGTCCCAACTCTATAAATTTGCGAATTCTCAAAATTTTTGAGCAATTTCTTCGGAATTTTTGCTCTATTTACTCCTCTAATTTTCACCATTTTTTTCTTGAAAAATCGGAAAATTCATAAATTTTGAAACAAATTTTCACGATTTTCGGGGGTTTTCACTTATAAACTTGACCCGAACTCAAAAGTTAAATTTATGCGATTCTCAATCCAAAATTTTTCATTTTTGAAAAATTTCCTCCGGCCTGTAAATCATTGATTTAAAAAAAACCCCAAAAAGTCGTTCTAAGATGAGAGGGAGACCGACGTCAACCACCCCCTCGCCCTTCCCCCACTCCCACGTTTTTTTTGGATTTTGCACATCAAATTACAAAAATGATCCTCATTCGACATTTTTTGGCATGCTATTCGGCGGGCATGGGAATTTTCTTTTTTTGATAATTTTTTTTTTGAATTTTTGGCCCTGATTTTGGAACAGAATTCCGGGACCAAAAACCCTGAAAATATTGGTAACTAATTAGAAATGATTTTTGAAAAAAATTTTCCCTGAACCAAAGGGATAAAAAATTTGCTTTTAATCATGGGGATTCGAACCTTGGCCCCATATTCACCGCCAGACGATGCCATTATCCACTTGGCCATCCCCGCCCCCGAATTTTCCTAGTATTCACCTCCGAGAAACTTGATTTTCCCTGGATTTCAAAAAAACTCTAACCCCGAGGTGTTATTGTGCTTAAATCGACCCAAATACCCACATTGCAAGAACGCAGTATCCCGGATCAAACCCCATCTTACCATATTCTCTCGAAAATAAGGCCTAGGCCTTATTTTTTTCAACCACCTCCTAATGGGGCCTTATTTTTTAGAGGGAGGCCATATTTTTTCAACTATCTCCGAAGGGGACCTTATTTTAGAGAGGGGCTTTATATTAGAGAGGATATGGTATAATGAAATTGAATCAAAAAATTCCGCAATTTTTTTAAAATTCTATTCCCTAAAAATTGAGAAAACAAATAAAAAATTCGAGTCTGTAGTAAGTATAATAACTCCCTTCATTACCCTGAATAAAATTTTGGTCCAACCGCCAAATGGTTCAAAATCTCAATTTTTTAAAAAGTTACTAGGCCATATTTTTGATTTTTTCAGAACTTTTACTTGAAATATTAAATTTTTCAAACTAAATTCGGAAAGCCAAAAAGCCCAAAAATCAGGGAGGGGAAAAGATCGGCATTTTGTATAGCAGGTATTTTTTAACGCTGCCATCTCCTACAAAGTCTACGTGGCGGCCCCTGCAAATTTGCAAATATATTTTTTGCTGTCTTAAGCTCTGTTGTTTTTTTTGCTTGTAGTTCATCCATCACTTTTAGCCCCCGCAGCCAAAAAAATCAATCGGATATTCATATATCCTCTATAGGTGAATACTGCCATGGCTTCTATCCGGCGTCGCCCCCGTGTTTTAATCGAACCCATAAAAAACCCCACCATTGACGTCATCACCCGGGAAAAACTCATGTCTTTTTATTTTTTGCCAAGAAGGCTATTAATGTATGTATTGCACACTCTCGGAAATCAGCCAAGATTTGGCCATGAAAAATTCATGTTCTTGGCAAGCAAAAAATTTTCTTGGCAATCTTTTCCATGACAGACCCGGGCATGTCAAAGAAAGCCCAGAAAATGGATATCTTGGTAAGAAAATATTTTCTAGACATGTTTCGCTTGCAAGGCCTAGGCCTGTGTCCATAACAAGGGTTTTTTGCCGGATGATCCGAAACCCGTTATCCGATTTTTGGGCTGATCCGTTCCGAAACTTGATGAGCCCTAGAAAAGTATCTGATCTTGTAATTTTCATGTCTTAAGCCCCGCACGAAAACTCAGATCTTACATTTCTTTTTTTTGTTGTTGTTTAAATCATTGATGTTGGGTTTTTCTAAAATTTTCAAGGATTTCATGCCTATAAAATAATATCCTTTTCAAAAATGTTTGTCTTGGTATAAATCCATTTCTTGGTAAAAAAAAAAGTGGATGGCACTTTCATGCTAAAAAATAATTGCCCTTTTTATGATAAACAAAATATTGTCGCAAAGCCCCGGAAATCCCTCACACCAGTCTTGGTAAACAACAAAAATCTTGGTAATCAAAAAACATTGCCCTTTCTCAATGAGAAGAAAATTTTCTTTATATGTGGTAGTTTGACTTGAATTTTTGGATTTTCCATGAAAAAAACGCTATTTAGGATTTCTTGAAAATAGAAAATGGTTTTAAATAAAATTCTAAGCCTTTATTAGGATAAAATTCCTAAAACAAAAAAATAGCCCGATTTTTGCAGATTTTTCGTGAAAAATAGACTCGGATATCTCATTGAAAATTTAAGAAAAAACTGGCTTATTTTCCTAGATTTTTTGCTCAATATTTGCAGAATTTCAGTCAAACTTATAGAAAAATTAACTATTTTTGATTATGGATTTTCCAAGAAGGCTTAATCTTTCAAAAAATGCAAATTCTAAGGAAGGCCTAAATTTTTGCAGATTTTCCATACCCTGAATTTAACAAAAATTTCATGGAATTTTCCTGAACATTTCCAGCCCATAATAATCGCAGCCAAAATTGTCGCTGCCTGTACAGCTCCAACTTCTCGCCCCCGCCTCCAATGTTCACCACCAGCACCACCACAGTCGCCGGCGACCGGGCGACCATGGCCAGCGCGGCGAGCAACAACCATCAGTCGCCGACCGCCCTTCTCGCCGCCGCCATCGCCGGCGTCGCCGGCATGTCCAACTCGCCGCCCGAACTCGCCCCGACGGCCGCAACAGTCGCCGCCGCCCAGCAGTTGAACCCCTTCTCGCCCCAGGGACTGCTCGTCGCCGCCGCCGCAGTCGGCAGCCCTCTCAACCTAGGTACGGGTTCGGGTTTTTCAGCTTTTTAGAACCTCTAACTAACAAGGGAACATTTTCTACTGCTAGTCGGAATTTTCATATTCCGTTTCTGCCAATTTTGTAGAGCATGCACGACAACCGCGGTAAATTTTAATAGTAAATGCCCTCAGAGTTAGGAAGCAAAGTTATTGAATTTCTAATAATAAATATTAAATGTTCGGTCGTTCATCCACGCGGATCTAGGTGGTTAGACCCTGCCGTAGCCAGGACGGGAGGTTTTAATGATAATTAGTAACGCGGTATTTTTGACGATCTTAATAATATATTTTCTTTTATTACTTATATTTGGTCGCTTATTAGTTCTAATTCCTAATAATTTTTAACTTGCTACCTACGGTAGGGTCACACACACCTTGATCCGTGTGGGTGAACGACCGTTAATCAAAAATTAAAAATTCAATAACTTTGCTTCCCAACTCTGAGGGCATTTACTATTAAAATTTACCGCGGTTGTCGTGCATGCTCTACAAAATGGCAGAAACGGAATATGCAAATTCCGACTAGCAGTAGAAAATGTTTCCTTGTAAGATTTTTCGCTCACTGACTATTGAACCATGGAGCTAGGATTTTTTGGCTTCGGACTTTTGTCTGGGTTTAGATTTTTGGATACTTCATCTCTTTTTGGGGTTTTTTAGGGATATGATTCGGGTTCAATTTTTCGTTTTTCCATTAGTTCTTTTTTTCAAATTTGCGGTCCACCGAAAAAATTTTCCAAATTTTTTCATCCATGAAACCATATGAATTTTTACAACCTTTACACATAGATGGTACAAGTTCAGGCACGAATTTTTTAGAGTTAAGGGATTTACGTTGAAATATTTTTTAGAATTTTTGGACTTTCAGACTTTTCGCGGCCTAATTTTGGTCCTGGGTTTATGGTTTTCAGAAATACTTCTTGAATTTCGAGGACCTTAAATTCTGGTATTTTTGTACCATTTCTATTTTACGAATTACATGATTCAAAAATTCGATTTTTCGGTTTTGGACTAAATTTCAGGGTTTTTCACAGCCCCTTGGCTTGATTTTATTCACCCCCAAGATTTATAAACTTCCGGTTTTTTTTGTTCAGCCGCAATGCAGCATCACCAGCTCGCTCCGCCCAGCACCGCGTCGCTTTACAACGCGTCCATCGGTTCTCCTGCAGGCGCTTCCGCCTTTGCGGTGCCGCAACTGCAACAGTCGCTGGTGCCGCAACCGCCCACCACTGCCGCTACAGCCGCCGCAGTGGCCAACGCGTTGAGCCAGCTGATCCAACCGGGCTCGCCGGCCGCTGCGTTTTTGGAATTGGAACTGCTGCGCGCGGCGAGCACTAGCAACAACAACAACCTGCAGACCGCAGCAACCCCGTCATTCTACCCGCAACCGCATGTGAGTTGTTAGACCCACGAATCCCCGAACCTCGCCCTTCTCGATGTCCCCAATCCCCGAAAATAAGGCATCTCTGATTCATCCCCGAACTCGCAACCTTTGTCCTTGAATGCGTTTCAGACCTCGATTTTTACTTTTTTTTGTCCCCGAATTTCCCCGCAATTTTTTTTTTCGCATTCCCCGAACCCATCTATCTCCGAAACTTTGCAATTTTATGTTTTGTCCCCGAATTAGCTCCGAAATCATTTTTGCAGTCATTGGCACAGCAAGTTTTATTTTTGTTTAATCCCCGAAAACCCTGCAACCGTTTTGCAGTCTCTGTTTACATCCCCGATCCGCATTTTTTTTTATTTATTTTTTGATCCCAAAACCCCGCAACGGAGTCTCCGATGACTCCTCGATTTTAATTATTTGTTCCCAAGTCCTATCCCCGACTCCGAAACTATTTTTGTCCCCGAATTAACCCCGCAATGATTTTTTTTGCAGTCTCCGCAACAAAATGCTGCGGATCTTGCGGCCGCCTCAGCTTTGGCCCAACTTCAGCAACGACAGCAACAGTTGCTGGAACAGCAGCAGCAACAGGATCAAATACATCGGCAACAGCAAATGATCGCCGTCGCAATCGAAAAACAACGAGAGCTGGTAGGTGTAGGAAAATGTGCGGTCAATGGTTGTGCAACCCATAATCCATGTTTGGGGAAGTTGTTGCGCAAAATTATTTCCCAACAAAACACTTTGCGCATCATTTTGTCATACAAACATCCGTGTTTCTGATACAAAGTTTCCCAACATCGGTTATGATCCATCCCTTAGTTGACAACCTAGGGCGGGCAATGTCCGCACCCGCAACAATTGGTTGTTGTGCAACTTGTTGAGGTGCAGCACCCTCGTTACTCCTTTTGCGAAAATCTGGGCATAGTAGGGAAAATTCGAAAAATTTTTTTTGTAAATTTTGAATTCTAATGTAAAGTTCCGCTAATGATTTTTTGTTGAAAATGCTATTTTTGAAATTGCACCGAGGTGGCCAATTACGCCGTCTGGTTAGCCCCATGGGGGATTAAGCCATGGGGACATTTAATCCAATATGTTCGGGTGATCAATGATCATACCTAAGTCCTTGACCCCTTCAAGCGAACCGGAAATCCTGTAGGTTTCGGCCTAGTTTTGGCCCTTAAAAGTGATCTGTAAGAAATTCAACCTCCTAGAGCTAGCGCCTGAAAAATCAGGGTTTCTTATTAAGCTTCTTGGACTTCGAATTTTAAAAATTTACTCTTACAAAATTTTTGAATTTTCGAAAATTTAGAACTCATCAATGCAACGTTGCCAACCGCAACCGGTACCGCCAACCCTTATGCAAACGCCAAATACATTGAACCACCAAGGTAGGGTAGCAAAAAATTGTCAAAATTATCACATTTAAACTATTTATTTTAATATTTTAAAAATTGGGCCAAAAGCGCATCTTTACCATCCAATTTTTACGTTGCCCTTTTTATAATTTGTATCCGTCCATATATTTCAATCAATCAAGTCTTTACGCACAAAGGCGCTAGGCCATTACCATGAAATGTGTGAATAAAACATTGTGAAAATATAGAAATTGTCTAAATAGAAGAAAATATTTTTAATTGGAAAGGTCTCAAAATGCCAAAGATTGTATTCAAATGGCACTTTTATTGTTTATTCTAAAATTGTGCCAAAAATTGCACTTTTACGCTATTTTATTTTCCAAATATGCCATTTTTATTTACACCCCTACATTTCAAATAACTTTTACAAACCATGTGAAAATCGGCCAAACATTTATTTTTTGTGCATTTTTACCGTTCAGATGCTCAAAAAATTGTTCTAACCCCTTTTACGTTGAATTTTATACAAACAATGACTCGTTTGCCTGTCCCATAAAATTGTGCCAAAAATGACCAAGAATTATGCCAAAGGTAACCACCCTTTACCATCCGGCTTTCGGAACAGCACGGTGGCGAAACTTATCTAACCTAAAACTTTTTTTGAACAATTCTAGACCAAAAGTAAAAAAGTCAAAAATGTGCAGAATTTTGTGCTCTATCTTTTGGTCTTTTTAGTTTTTCGAAATTCGAACAAAAAAGTTCTAAATTTCCACTAAAAACACGATTTTCCCTTTAAAAGTATCATTTTTAGAAAAATTTCAACTTTTTGAAGGAAATTCAAATAATCAAAAAAATCAGAAGATAGAGCACAAAATTCTGCACATTTTTGACTTTTTTACTTTTGGTCTAACAAGTCTTAGAAAAAAGTTTTAAGTTAGATAAGTTTCGCCACACAAAGGGACGTACCATCCAATTTTCCCCTTACCCTTTTACATTTTGTATCTTTCAATTCTCCATAGACTTTTGTAATTGGAAAAGTCTAAAATGTCAGAAATTGTATTCAAATGTGGCACTTTTGGACCCATCCTTTACGCCATTAAATTGTGATCAAACGGTGCTGGGTCGTTTTAAAAAAAGTGCCAAAACCCAGTATGTTCTTCAAAAACTTTTTTGTAAGACTTGTTAGACCAAAACTTCCAGCGATAAAATTGTGCAGAATTTTATGCTCTATCTGCTGGTATTTTTATTTTTTCGAAATTCGAACAAAAAGTTCGAAATTTTCGTGAAATACCTTATTTTTTCAATATTTTTTCTTTTATATTTTTGGTCTAACAAGTCTTACAAAAAAGTTTTTGAAGAACATACTGGGTTTTGGCACTTTTTTTTAAAACGCCCATTATGGCATTTTTTTAAAACGCCATAGCACCGATCAAACGGCACTTTTATACCATTTTACTTCCATCATTAAAATTGCGACAAAAGATATCAAATAATGGCGGAAAATGTGCAAAATGAAACTTTAACGCAATTAAATTTCGAATTTTTTGTTCGAATTTTGAAAACTAAAAACAGTAGAAAATGAAATTCTGCACAAATTTGTCGCTAGAAAATTTGGCCTAGCAAGCTTTATAAAAAAAAGTTTTTTTGTAGAACATTTTGGGTTTTGACACTTTTTTAAATGCCATAGAACCGGACAAAAAATGTGCCAAAATGGCACTTAATTTATAATTTACAAAAAAATATATATATGCAAAAATGCCTTCATAACAAATATTTAAATTGTGCCAAAATGGACATTTTGTAAAATGTGCCAAAAATGCATTTCAATTTACCTACAAATTCAAATCAAATTAAATTTGTGCCAAAAATGGCACTTGTACACACCTTTTTACCTCTATGCCATAGAAAATTGGGCCAATTGGTGCTTGTTGACATATTTAATGTGTCAACTTGGCCAAAATGGAATTAATATTGATGTAAATTAGCATTGAAACGCTATTTTATGGAGCCATATTTTTGCCCATAAAATAGGTAGGCCAAAATCAAAAAAAAAATTATCAAAAAATTAAGCTCTCACATAAATGTGCCAAAAGTGTATTTTATTTTAACTTACCCATACACATCACATTAACAATTGTGCTTCATTTCCATACCCAAAAAATTGGCCAAAATGGCACTTTTACTCATTTACATCATTAATTCATTTCTATCCTCATAAAAAATTGTGCAAAAATGTCAAATAGTCAAGAAATTAAAAATTGGCCAAAATTAAACTTTTGCACAAATTTCACTTCAACAAAATTGTGCCAAAATTTCCAAATGATGTTTCCAAAAAATGTACCAAAACTGGCACTTTTACAATCCAATTTATTTTCACATTTCTTCCTCCTAAGAATTGTGCCAAAATGTCAAATATCAGAAATTGTGAAAATTGGCCAAAATGGCACTTTTGCACCAATTTCACTATCGTGTCCAATCAAATTGCAGCCAAAAAATACGAAATGATTACAAAAATTGTGCCAAAAATGGAACTTTTACAACCCATTTCACTTTCACACCCCTCCCCCTAGTAAATTGTGCCACCTTTTTGTCCTTTGTTCTGCTGTGCCAATCATATGACTTTTACCCATGGCCCCAAATTGGACTCCCGCCTCCCCCTCCAAATTGGCATCCGCGTCTGGCCACTCACTACTCGCGGATGCCAATATCCGTTCCGTTACCATGGCATTTTGGACTTCCGGGGCTCGAACCGCCGCATTTGGCCCCCAAATTGGATTTTACTCCCTTTTGGCGCAATGACGCCATAGAACAACAAACACGTGGGGTGATTTTTTTGTGTTCGTCCATTTTCTATTTTTGGTCACGCGGAATTCGATTATCAAGATTTTTACCAAGTTAATTTCTTTATATGATTCATCCTATCAAGCTCAAGTTATTTACCAAGATTTTTGATAAATCTGGTCATCGACTTGGGATACAACACCGTTTTTATGTCCAATATTCTTGCGCAGCTCATACTAAGAAATTTTTTGCCTATTTTTTCGTTTACCAAGGATTTATTTTGACTGAGATCTTGTCAAGATTTTCTTCTAGCATTAATTTTTTATTGCATTTCTTGTTAGATTTTTTTGATCGTATATGTATATGAAATATTTTCTTATCAAGCATTTTCTTAAGATTCAAGTGTGAATGCTTGAATTTGCCTAATTTTGCCATACATTCTACCAGGATTTGGTCTATCAAATCTTGTCATGATATATTTAGATTTTTTACTCACCGACTTATTAGGCGGTTTTCTTGCCAAGATTTTTACAATTCTTTAAATTTTTCTTGCAAAGAATTTCTAATATGATTCATACCATATTTCATATCAAGATAAATGACTCAGAAATAAGAGTGCAATTAATTTTAGGTTCAGAGAATAAATGGCGTAATTTGATTTGGATATGGCCAACGTCGGGAATGCCGCCACTTTGGGGCCAAAATGGTTTTTTGTCCTGCCAAGATTCTTTTGTCATGCAACTTTTGCTGGCCAATTTGATCTCGAATTATTTTCGTGACCAAAAATCACATCATGGTCATGATCATGACAAATGTTTGGCCAAATTCCACATTTTGTGCTACTATAAATTCCCTTCAAAAAATTTTACCACGAACATTTGGCCAACTTGCAGTTTATCGAGCTTCGAAAATTTAGAAAATCTTGTCATATTTTGTCCAAATTTTTGTTGATTTTTTTTTTGAAATTTTTTGTCACCGATTTTACGGTGATGAGTTGGCTCAGGGGCGGAAGATTAGGATGAATCGACCCCGATGAAGGGGGATCTCTATATATAAAAGGTTGTGGTGAATCTGTTGTTCATATTGGTTTTTTATAAAAATTTTACCATTTTGCCATCAATTACAGTATTTTTGTGATTAGGCCAATATTGATTTTTGGCCAAATTTTTGAGGTTAAATTATGCCATTTTGTTGTTGAATTTCCCATCATTTTAACATTCTTAGGTCAATTTTTCCGATTTTTAATTTCCATAAACTTTCAGCCCCCTGCTCCTCCTCTTCCGCTTCCGCAGCAGAAGCTTCCGGTGGCTGTGATCCGGCACCTACGGTGGTCCGCAAGATCCGGCGTCGCAGGCCCAGGGAGGACCAGCAGCACCAGCAACCGTAAATTTTGGGGCCTTAATCCATATTTTTTTATTATTTTCATCCAAAATATTATTTTTAGTCAAATTTTAGTCAATTACCCCCTGAATTATGCCATTTTCGCTAAAATTTCTAATATTTTTACAAAAATTTCTCGATTTTGGTAAATTTGGGGTCCATAATTGAATCCAGCTTTTTCCGATTAATTTGTAGATTTTTAATAGAATTTTTGGCCATTTTTGAACCATTGGCCAAAGAAATTAAATTTTACTATATTTTTGACACCTTTGGCCAAATTTCTTTTTTGGGCAAATTTTCTCCCATTTTTTGACCAATTTGGCCAAATTTTCCCACAGAAACATCAACCGGCGCGCCTCGCACCTTGGCATTCCGCTTGGCGACGCGGATTTATTAGACGGCACAGACGCCGACGCGGGCCCAATGTCCGTCGGATCCGCCATCGGCGCCGAAGACAACAACCACAACAACCAAAATGGCCAAAATGGCACTGTGAAAATGGTGGGTCATTTTGGGCCAATTTTGTTGAATTTTTTGCCATTTTTGGCCAAATTTCTCCTTTGATCAAAATTTTAATAATTTTTTTTTGAAATTGATGGGACAATTGAAGTTTATGCCTGCCAGATTTTGGCCTTTTTTATAATTTTAGATTTTTTGCCAAATTTTTTGGGAATTTTTGAGTATTTTTGGCATTATTTTGAGAAGTAAATTTTCCCCAAAAAAATAGCCAACATTTTTAATTTTTGTGTACATTTTTTGTGTAATAAAAATATAGCACTTAAAGATGTGTAGAACTTTATTATTATTTTCTGGCCAATTGTTTTTTTTTTGCAAATTTTGCACCATTTTGGGCCAATTTATTCTCCTATATAATATCATCAGCATCCATTTCATTTCATTTTCATTTTTCCATCCCCGTGATTTTCTCATCGGCAGGGGGGTGGGGAGGAAGATGATTATCGGGGGATTAAGGGGGCAGAGGGGGAAGGAAGGTAGTAATAGTAAGACAACACGACACGAATACTTTTGGGCCAAGGACGGGAAGACGACGATCAGGCCACCACCATCCGATCGATCCATCGATCGATTAATCCCCCCTCGTTTCGAATGGATTATGCGCCATTTTAATCCATTTTGGCCAAATTTTTAGGGCCAGGCCACTGTTATGTAGTCAAATTACTGTGCTAAATCGGGTGGTGTTAAGTATTTTATTCCTTGAATCGATCGGGTCCTGCTGATCTGGTTCTTCGCTAATTGCATCACCAGACGCCCAATTTTGGCCATGCCATTTTAGTTGGCCATGTTGGCCAACTTTTATGGCCATGCTTTTTACTTTTTAGTGCTTTCAGATAGGTAGGTTTCAGAAATTTTCGATCTGATCCTTCACCCAAAAATTGATAACGTATTTCCTGTGTATTAAGTCCCCTCCCTGTAATAGACCCTCCCCTTCTGAAGAAGGGTTGAAAAATAAAACCCCGGGGGTCCTAATACAGGAAATACGGTATTAGGACAAAGCAGCAGGTTAGGGGATCAGCAGATGGACTACTACTTTCCTGGTGCATCAAAAAAAGATCAAATCCTTACACAGTTTGAGCGATTAATTCACTAGATCTGGCAATCGTAGTAATAGTACAGTATACCCTTTTTCTGATGACTCGCAAATGGCCCAAAACTAAGGCAAAACACATTTTTAACACTTTATTTACGTTTTTTGCCATTTTGACTCTCTTTTAGGATTTTTATCTTTTTTTTTTGACTTCCGATTCCTCTGATTTGTCATATTAAGAAAAAGGATTTTTATCAGAATCCGGAATTTTTATGTAGAACCTAAAATGGATCCAACCTCATACCTCACCTTCCTTCATTGATCACAAAATATTATTTATTTTCGCGAAGTATTTGGGGGTCATTTTACATTGTTTAAATGAAAATCTGCAACAAAATTGATTGAAAACCCTCAAAAGTCGAAATTTAGCCCCCTTTCGAGTATTTTCGAATTCATAAAATTTAGAAAAAAGAAGACCTAAAAAATTTCAATTTCCATCCCCTCTTCCCCTCAATTTTGATCCTTAATCTTTGATTTTCTTGAACAATAAAAAAATTTAGACCTTTGTTTACCATTTTTTAAACCGCCTCCACCCCTGTCCTTAGGTGTTAGGGATTCTTTTGTTTTAGTGGAAAATCACATTTTTGTGTGTTTTGTGTAATTTTTGGTTTTTGAATAATGAGAATGGAGCCATCCATCTTCCTGCTCAAAAGGAATGATTTTTATAATTATGCTCATTCATTTTATTTGAAAAAAAATCCTCTGAAGCCTTCCTAAAATCTAAAAATTCCTAGGCCCTCACTTTAATTCGAAAAATTGCTAACCCCTATTGAAACCCGAAAAATTGATAGG
>LDKF01000680.1:25763-36907 GCA_001026735.1 Rotylenchulus reniformis | reverse complement strand
GAGGGCTTCAATTCAGAGGGGGCTTCAATTTAATCAATCCCTCTTGGGATTAGACGTAAAAATTTAAAAAATTGAAAAATTCTCTCAACAAAAATTATAAAAATGGAAAAAATAGTTATTAATCTCAAAAACCATAAACAATTAATTTATTAATTCGTTTATGTCTGTTTTATAATAATGACAAAATATCAATGCCAACACTGGAGAAGGTGGCTAAAAGCGGTTAATGATAAATATCAACCAAAAACCAATCCATTATTTGTTTATATTTATATGTTTTCAAACCCGATAATTTTTTAAATTTTCTAAAAAAAATTTCAAAATTTTTTTCTCAATTTTCGAAAATCTGACATCTGAATATTTTTTGATGATCCATTGCATTTCTGCCTAATTTTCATCATCAAATGAAAATTGTGGTGATTCAAAATGAATGAATATTCGCTCACCATTCGTCGTTTAATCATCAACTTTCATTAGGCCTCAAAATTTATTTTTAGGATGAAAAAAATGTATTTAAAGGAATTTGGTCTAGAATGAAATTTAGTGGCAACTGAATCAAAAAATTTACATTATATATTTTATTCCTCTACTTTTATGAATAAAATTCGAACAAAAGTAATTTTATATATTAAAAGAACAAAAAATAAATTTATTATTAAAAATTTTACTGAATGAATATCGATCTTTATCGGAGCGAGAATTTTTAAGGATGGTTCATTTTTATAAAAAAGACTATTGTACCTATACCTTCTCAGTTTCTAATGTTTTTTAATAATATTTTCAGGTTTTTAGTTAAAAATATTTAATTATAACCTTTTGAAAGAAGGTTTTCCAAGAGTTTTTTTTATTGATTTTAATGAGGGTTAAACTTTATCATTGAAATTTTGATTTATTTTTACATTTATATTTCATAGTATAAGCAACATTAATACACAACAAACAAGAAAAAAATGAAATTTTACTTACACTATTCCTTGTTCTTCTTTCTTTCCATTATATGGATAACTTGCGCGCAGATTATAAAGGAGGTAAGTTTTATAAGTTTCAAAAATTTAATTTTTTTGATAATTGTAGGTAAGTTTTGTTTAGATAAACTTCTGAGTAGGGAATAGTGATTCACTTTAAATTAGAATTTTTAATGCAGGATAAACAAATAAATAATTTTTTTAGAGTTTGTATGTATTCTTTTTCAAACATTTAGGAAAATTATTTGGATTCAATTGTTAAGTCTTCCTTTGAATAAATTTTCATTTAGGTATATATGTTGTAGCCGATCTTGAATTTCAGCCGAAGTCGACTTGCTAGCCGATCTTGAATCCGAAAAATGGCCAAAACAAAACTTTTTTAAAAATGATGATAGATCACTATAAAAAAACTATAAAAAACAATTAGGTACAGAATTTTATGCTCTATCTTTTGGCTTGATTAAATTTTGAATTTTATTTAAAAAGTTGAAAATTTTTAAAAATTTCAAAAAATTAAATTTTTCAAAAATTTCAAAAATTTTAAGGAAAATTCAAAATTTAACCAAGCCAAAAGATAGAGCATAAAATTCTGTACCTAATTGTTTTTATAGTATCTATTATCATTTTTAAAAAAGTTTTTGTTTTGGCCATTTTTCGGATTCAAGATCGGCTAACCAAAGTCGACTTCGGCTGAATATTCAGGATCGGCTACAACATATATAAATTCGATTGAAATATAAAAAAAACATTTACCCTCTGATGAGGTAATATTTTAAAATTGATTATTAAGTTTTTAGTGCATCCATGACGGCATTCTTGTCGAACATTCGGTGGATGCAGACGACATCGACATTCTGGCCGCCTCGAAGTTGCGTCCATTTTTGCAAGAAGTGATCACAAAACGGCGCAACGAATGCTTCCATTCGAAATTCGGCAAGCCGGCAAAATTGGAGCACTACTACGATGCCCAATACCGACACGCCATGAGTGCTTTGAGTGCTCATGAGAAAGCCATTAAGGAGGTGAATTTTGGAAAAATTTCAATTTTATTATTTAAATTTGGAAAAATTTGAGCAATTTTAGATTTTTTATGTATTTAATTTAAAGCACATTCCTATTGTATTTACTAGGGCTCAAAAAAAGGCACAAAAAATCGCCAAAAAGGCGCCTAAAAAAGGCATTAAAAATAGCCAAAAAGGCACGAAAAATGGAAAAAAATGCCAAAAAAGGCACGAAAAATTGATAAAAATGCATCAAAAAAGGAACGAAAAATAGCAAAAAAGCAATTAGAAAATCCAAAATTTTATTGCAATCCCGCCAACACTATTTTTGTTTTTGAAATTTAGAGGCAAGAAGAAATTTTTGATTTTTTAAATCTTTGAAGAAATTTTAGAGGCTTCGAAAGAATTAAAGATGTGACCATTTTTTGATTTTTAGACCTTATTTTCATTTTTTCTTTTCTCATTCTCCTCGAAAATTAAAATTTTTTCAATTTTTGGCTCTCTATTCCAAAAAAATGAACAAAAATTTGTAAAAATTTGCTCCAAAAGTCAAAAAAGGCACGAAAAAGGGCGTAAAAAGGCAAAAAAGGCATAAAAATCCCAAAAAGGGTCAAAAAGGTAAAAAAAGGCAAATAAAAATCGATGTTAGACGGTTCTAACAAAGCTAAAAATGCGTTTTACGTGGTTTTTAGGCCATTCCGAGACAGCAGAAAAAAGGCATTTGCCTTAAATTTTGAGCCCTAGTATTTACTAGTATAAACTTTGTGCAGACACGAATTATTTTTATATTTCTATATAATGAGGCCAAAAATATATCTTTTGATCTTTTAGCTTTTCGGAAGTCGATTCAAAGGTTCGAAATTTCTAGAAAATACGAAAAATTTGGGAATTTCATGATGATTTTGACTAAAAAAATTATAAAAAGACCAAAAGATAATGCATAAAATTCTGTACTGTTCATTTTTTTTATTCTTATGGCCTGTTTGGCCAAATTGGATGGGAGCGGTTTAATAAACTGCACCGATTAACCATTTTTTATATGTGATCAGCAATACTTTCTAGGGTGCTATGTCGTTTTATAAAAATAATAATAATGGGCGTTTTATAAAAAATGATCAAAACTCTAATAAGACTAAACATCACTAAAAGATCAAGTGACAAAACTTCTAAAAATGTTACCATATAGTGTAAAATAAACTTAAAAAATTTAATTTAAAAATTTAAAACTTGAATAAAAACAAAATTATGTAAATTGATATAAATTAATTTAAAAAAATTATTGTAAGCTAATAAGTAAAGAAAAAATTACTTAAAAATAAATTAAATCTAAAATGAATTAAAAATAAAAAAATAATTAAAATAAAAAATAATTTAAAACAAATTTAATTCAAATAAATAATCAATTATTATTAATTTACATTGTCTCTATTCAAACTTTTTACTATTTATTTTAAATTATATAAATTATATAAATTTTATATTTACCTCGTTTTAAATTTTTAAATTAATTTTTTAAAATTTATTTTGCACTATATGGTAAATTTTGTCACTTGATCTTTTAGTGATGTTTAGGCTTATTAGTGTTTTGATTTTTTTATATATATCGCCGCTTTTGGGGTTTTGATCATTTTTTATAAAACGCCCATTATGATTATTTTTATAAAACGACCCAGCACCCTTTCTATTTACTATTTATTCTTTTCAATGCCATTATTGGTCTTTCTTTTCAGTGCCGAAATGACGAGATGCTGGTCAACCAAAGTGCGAGTTCAAACAATCAAAAGGGACTGCGAACCATTGTGAATGCTGCTTTTGAGGAACGCAAATTGTGCGCACAACGCAACGGCGGGTCTCCGGCGATGATGGAGGAGCTGCTGCGGCACTACAAGTTGCAAGAAAATCGAGTTATGCATGCAATCACAGTGATGGAGAATGCCGAAGACGAGGTGAATTATTTATTATTATTTTTTCCAAATTATACTAATAAATAGGGACCGGATTTTTAGGTTGTAAACTATTTTTTTTTGTTTTCATTTATTTAACGAAATATGCACGAAAAACATGTTTTTAGATGGCTTTGAAGCCTATTAAAGATGTTTTTTTAAAACTGTAAAAACTATTTTGGACCTTTTTTGGGCCAAAATTCCTTCATAAAAATGCAATAAAAAAGGGATAAAAAAACTATTTTGACACTTTTTTAGTTTCTAGCAACTATTTGGGTAAAAATCTAATATAGTTAACTATTTTTGGGTTTTTAGCAACTAAAAGTCCGGTCCCTACTAATAAATATATATTCTTTTATGTTTCTTTGATCCTTTTTATTTAGTGCCGATTGGCCGCGAAAAACTTTCGCGACAACTCCGATTTGCGCAACTTTCTCATGCAGGCTTTCAACGCTCGTGTTGAGGATTGTGCGGCGACTTCAAAATGGATGAATAAGTTTTTCCATAGTTTTTGTCCAAAAAAATATTATTTAATCACAAATAGATTTAATAGGATTATTTAATTTTTGAAATTGATTCTTATTAGTTGGAGATAATGTCAAAAAATTAAAATTATTTTCAATGATCAGAGTCTAAAAGAGAAAAAAATCGGAAATTGATTCAAATCGATTTTTTTGAAACAATCACATTCTTAAAATTTTATCCGATGAAAGGCCAATAACACCCCATAAAAGTAATCTCCTAAATTTTTTTCCTTGAGCAAAAATGCTCTACATATTTTCTCAAGAAACTGCGAAAAATAACATTTTTCCCATCGTACCCTTCGGAGTCGCCGAAATAATTTTTTTGACTTTTTGTACATTTTTTATTGACTTCCCTCCATAAGTGATTCCCCTTTTCTAGCTACACTAATGGCTTGAGAAGGTGCTATGGCGTTTTATAAAAAAATGCCATAATGGGCGTTTTATAAAAAAGTGCTAAAACCTAATATGTTCCCTAAAATTTTTTTTTATTAGGACTTGTTAGACCAAAGCTTCCAGCGACAAAGTTGCGAGAATTTTATGCTCTATTTTTTGGTATTTTTAGTTTTCCGAAATTCGAACAAAAAGTTCGAAATTTTCGTGAAATACCCTATTTTTCTATATTTTCGAAAAATTGCGAACTTTTAGTTCGAATTTCGGAAAACTAAAAATACCAAAAGATAGAGCATAAAATTCTGCGCAACTTTGTCGCTGGAAGTTTTGGCCTTGAAACTTTTACAAAAAATTTTTGGAGAACAAACTGGGTTTTGGCATTTTTTTATAAAACGCCCATTATGGCATTTTTTATAAAAATGACCCAGCACCCTTGAGAATGACTACGGATCTAACGATATTAATGCTGTTTTTAAATATTTTTTTTTGTTTATTTTTAAGAAATGAACCAGGGCTGCAGAAGATAGAGATGGATGCAATGGTAGCAAATTACCGAAGAGAATGGAAGGACCGTTTTCCGGCAATATCGGACGCCCTTAATGAGAACCAAACGTCATTTTGAATTTAGTTTCGAATTTCGATAATCTCAATAAAATTTCAGAACCGAGAGCCCAAAAAAGCCACTGGAGAGCACAACAAAGCCGCCACTGGAGAAAACAACAATGCTGCCGGAAAATGCCAAAGAAAATTTTTGGATGGTATAAATATTTAAAAATTTAAATTAACTTATTCATTTGAAAAATTAAAAAAAATTAACTTATTATTCATTTAAATTCCAAAAGGAGAGTCAAAGTATAATTCAAAAGAGTGGATTTGCAGAAAACGGATAATATTTGTAATATAGGTATCTAAGATTCGATATTTGGATTATTTAACGAACCCCTTTTTCACTTCATTAATATTTTTTCCATAATATACTTATTAATATATAATTTGTCGGTCTTTTTGAAAATAAAATAAAATTTTTAAATACATCTTATTTTCTCCTTAAGTTTTGTTGAATTTTCGAGTCTTTTAAGGATATATTTTTTGAATTATTCAGATCATTGCAATCGCATTATTCTGCTCCAATTGTGCATTCGCTGTTTGTCTAATCGTTATGTGCGTTCGGAAGCCAAAATGCCGAAGCGCTCATCCTCCATCGGTAAATTAAATTTAATTTAAAATACTTTAGAATACTGGTTTTAATAAAATAATAATAATTATTTAATTTTGCATGTATTAATTTCCCTGAAAAAATTCTTTTATATAGAAAATATTTCTTGAAAATTTTTATAATCGTTTTTTAAATTGAGTTAACATTAATATATAATAAGATCCGGATTTTTAAATTTAATATTCTTTAACATTAAGCCCAAAAGTTTAAGAATTAGTTTGAACGGCCATTTGGAAAATTATATACCCTACCTTCCAAGAATATATAAAATTAAAATAGTCTCTCGATAGAAATGGACTTTTCTATGATCTTTTTAAGCGAATTCCTTCTTGCAAAATAGCACATAAAAAGTGAATAAACAGAAGAAAGAGAAACAAACAACAATAATTTAAAATCATAAAATAATAAATCATAAAATCATAAATCATAAAATCATAGAGGCGGAAAAAGAATTTCTTTCTATGGATTTTTTGCGCTGACTTAATAAATATCGAATATCGATACAAGAAATTTATCTCTGCTTTTTTACCGTTTTGCTAATTTTGACTGCGTGCTCCTGAGAGTGCTAGCTAGGTACATTGTTTCGAAAAGAATCGCTTTGCCAATAGATGTTCTGGGTGCTATGTCGTTTGGTCGAAAAGTGAAAAAATAAAATAATCGTCTCAGAAAACTTTTTTCTTAGATCCGTTACAACAAAAGTATAAAAGGTAAAGTTTACAGAATTTAATGCTGATTCTAATGGTATAATTTTTTTCGAAATTTCGATAAAAATATCATAATTTTCGGAAAAATCGAATTTTTGATAATTTCGACTTTTTCGATTTTTTTGTCGGAATTTTATAGAAATTTTTTACACCACCAGAATCAGCATGAAATTCTGCACAACTTTGCCTTTTATACTTTTGGTCTAACGGGTCTAAGAAAAAAGTTTTCTGGGGACTATCATTTTATTTTTGCACTTTTCGACCAAACGACTCAGCACGGATGTTCTGCAGTCATTTTAATTTTACTTAATATTTTCAGATGCCTCCAAAGGCTCAGATTGCCAAAGACGAGAATGTTCGTCGGCCACGACAAACATGGCAAATCCCGGTCCACAAAAGTCCTCGTCCCTTGGTCACACCGATGAATGGCAGTCGGGGTGTGAGTGTGGACTACGACAACGCGCATCCTTGAAGGTAAACCATGGTTAACAATTCTGTGCCAAAATTAGAAAAGAAAATAGCAGAAAATGGGAAAATAGCAGAAAATATTACCGTTGATTTTTAAACATTCGGTTTGATTTCCTTATAAATTTTGAAATATATTCCATACCGAAATATGTAAAATTTCAAAAATTTTCAATAAAAAGTGAACTTTCCGATACTTTTTCTTATACATGTTTAATTACTTTTTCCCCCGCTAAATTTAGACATGATAATTTTCAAATTCAAAACAATAAGAGGAATTGATCAAAATAAGAGGAATTGATCTAAAGAAGCATTTATTTTTCATATATATTTTTTAAGAAAGCTAGGGTTACTTTAACTTTTACAAAGGTGGCGGAAGTATTCGTATCGATAAAATATTCAATATTAGAAATCATAGATAAGATTTGATTAAATCAATAATTTTATTAAACATAAAATTATATTTTAAAAGCTTAAACTCAATATTTTCCCCATTATAGCACAACAAAACACTACGTCTCTGGAGCTTTTTTACCACAGGATGATTGAATTGATTGCGAATAATTATATTTAATTTTTTATGTCGAAATATTTTTTCAACATCTTGAGTGATAAAACATTATTAATCTTCTTTCCTTTCTTGAAAAAATTAAATTTTATAAAAATTTATAATAAACAATTAAATTTATAATTTTATACATAATTGATTCTTAAATCGTATGGTACAATCGTAGAAAATAATTTTATACATTTAAGAAGAAGCAAATTGGAAACATGTAAAATTAAAATTTTTCATTCTACTTAAACAAAAAATCAATTCTTTACGATTAGATTAAATTCTAATTATGTAAAAGTACTACCAGAAAAATTACTCAATATTGACAAAATAAATCTTCGTTCAGAAAAATTAATTAGTAATTATTTTTTATTTTAATTATTATTTTTAGCTTTAATTCTTATTTTTAATTTTAAGTTTAAAAATCAATTTTTCTTTAATTTCTATTTAATAAATCATTATTATTAATCAAAATAAAAAATTGTTAGTTTTTAGATCATTATTATTCATTATTATTTGCCTTATTTTACTTTTTATTATTTCTCCAATTTAATTGTCCCATCATTAAATATAACGCCCATTTGATGTATTTTTGGAATGAATCATCACGTTTTTAAAAGTATTCGCTAATGATTCATGTCCATTTAGATCCATTGAAGATTTTGTGATGGGCAATCAATTGAATGAAAATTTATTCGGTCAAAAATAAAATAATTTTTTTTCGACAAAAAAGATAGGGCAAAAATGCATTAAAAAGTTTTTTGAATTCATCTTTTAATTAAAATATATAATTATTGAAATTTTTTCTATAAAATTTAGCAAAATCGTTCATGACGACTTCACTACACATAATAATTTTGAAGATATTATCGTTCTTGGTTATCTGCATTATTGGATCCATTGGTAGATTTAGATTTTATGCTTTCTTATGATCGGGATTCAATTCAATGAAGAATTCTATCATTCTTAAAGGACAAAAATAGGGATAAAAATTTTTTTTACTAAATTTAAAGATTTAAATAAGATAAACTAAACAATAATTAAATAAATAAAGAACGAAAAATTAAATTTCAAATGAAATGAATTTTAAGGTGGCGAAAAATCAGAAATCCAACCAAAAAGTCGTGTAAGTTTGAAAAAAAAAACATAAATCCAATGGGTGCTACTACTGGGGCTAGAACGTTAAAAACCCTCCAATAGCCGAAATTCAAATTTTTTAAGCAAAAAATAAAATTAGTAATAAAATTATTAAGTTATAAATAGAAAAAAATAAATAGAATTTTATGTTTATTGTCGATGGGTCTTCAGTCGATGTCAATATTAGCTAGCCAATATCTCGAATCCGTGATCTGAACATTTCCATATATTTGCCAAACATGGGGGTAAAATGGTTGAAATCAAGATCCAGTAGGTCTACAACATTTCTGAAATTTTAAAACATTATCTCATCAGAAACAATCAAACTTCATCCAAACTTTTTTTAATCAATTGATAGATGATATTTTGACCAAGTTCGGATGGAGCAAAATGTTTTGAGACTTCAGAATAGGTATGTTATTATTGCTAAAGGTTTGGATGTTTGGTTCTCGAATTATTGTACATTCATAAATGACATGTTTGGGAAAATATTTGGTAATGTTTACATCACGGTACGATATAGACTAGCTATAATGTCGACATCGGCAAAAAACGAGATCGGCTACAACATACCGTATTCTCTCTAAAATAAGGCCTCCCTCTAAAATAAGGCCCCTCTCTAAAATAAGGCCCCCCTTAGGAGATAAAAATCTTGATTTTTGCGTCAGATGAAAACTTAGTCCTTTTTCTTAAGAAAATTGATCATTTTAACATTTTTTTGATAAAATTTGATAAAAACATTTTTTTGATAAAAAAATGAAATCATTTTTTTATTCTATTTTGCCTTTACCTGACAACCTTTGAAAAAAATAAGGCCTCTCTCTAAAATAAGGCCCCTCTCTAAAATATGGCCCCCTTCGGAGATGGTTGAAAAAAATAAGGCCTAGGCTTTATTTTAGAGAGAATATGGTATATATGTTGTCATTTTCAGCCGAATGCGCATTCGGCTAGCCGATATCGCATTTCAGCCGATATTGCATCGGTGAACCAAACATTTTCCAAACATGGGGGACAAATGGTTTGGAACCTAAAACCAAATGTCCAAACCGTTATTTTGAGGGGTCTACAACATATTCTGAAAGTTTCAACAAAAATTGTTCATCCGAACATGGTCAAAACATCAAATGTATGTTTTTATCGATGTTTTGATGTTCGAATGAAGTTTTGATAATTTTCGGATGAACAATTTTTGTTGAAACTTTCAGAATATGTTGTAGACCCCCTAAACAAACGGTTTGTACATTTGATTTTGGATTTCATACCATTTGACCTCCATGTTTGGCAATGTTCGGTTCACCAATGCGATATTGGCTACAACATATATTTAACCAAGATATTAAATAGTCAATTCCCAAATCAGGTATGAAATGCATAACTGGCTATAGAAGTGTCAATCCAAAGGCGACAAAATTAAAAGATGTTGTATTTGATCAATCTTCAAAAGTGGAATGTCTGGAAGGAAAATATTGCGCTTTATTTCACTGCCTTGCTCCAGGTATGTTGATGACCCTTTTGGCGAAAAGTATGTATCTAGGTAAGAAAAGATTCAAAATGATGGAAGAATTAAAAATATTGCGACAAAATTAAAAATAAATAAATAAAAAATTTGATTATGAATATATATTTTTTTATTTATAATCAAATTTTTAGTTTTTTTATTTCATTTTTCGCTTAATATATTATATTTTAATAATTGAAAATTTATTTATTTTTTGATTTGAATATGCAATCGTTAATTAATTAATTAATTAATTAGTTTTTTATTATTATTTATTAGTTTTTTTTATTCATATAAGACATTATTTTGTTGATAATTAAAATTTTATTTTAAATTATTATGCTAATTTGTTAACATATTGATTACTAGATCATTTAATTATATCAATACGTTTCGCTCAAACATTATAGTACAATTCCCAAATACTAAGCATTACAAGATTAGCATAAACTTCGAAAAGCGGAACTTTTTTATTTTGTAAAATTATTAATTCTAATGTGATTCTCAATTTTTCTCACCAACTCACAAATACTTAGTAAATATGACTTTTTAAATTCATATACCAAAGAACAGATCTACCTTTTTCAGAAAATAAAATCGGAAATTTTTTTATTGGTCAATATTTATGTACGTGCTGAGTCATTTCGGCCAAAAGTGCCATAATGGGCATTTCGGCCAAAAGTGCCAAAATGGGCATTTCGGCCAAAAGTGCCAAAATGGGCGTTTCGGCCTAAAGTGCCAAAAT
>LDKF01000679.1:34722-52399 GCA_001026735.1 Rotylenchulus reniformis | reverse complement strand
CCCCCCCCCAACAAATAATATTTCCCCACAATCTTCAACTAACAACAACAACATCAATCTTCATCAGCGACAACGACAACAATGCTTCATCATCTTCATCGTCTGCTGCGGAAAAAGGGCACCCATGAACTGCTGTCTCTGTTCGCCGTCATTTCTGTCAGTGTGGACCAGGTCTCGTCAGTCGGAGCGGTGGAGCTGAAGACGCTGAACGCCAACTTTCGCTGTGTGTCGGGAAAGATGGACAACATCAAGGGACAAGAAGGAGGACGAGGACAGCAGGATGTGACGGTGGCCGGCGGCGGACAGAGGTGAGCCAGCTCATTTGTTCGGGTCCAATGCTAACTGAAAGTTTCCTTCAGGATGGTCAGGCTCGAGGGAACGCCCAAGGACACCTTCCGAGCGATGGTGCAGGACGCCAATCACTTGGACTACGAACTCGTCGCGGACTATGAAGCGAATCGGGAGGAGGAGTGCAGGGAATCATCATCGATCTCTGAAGCGCCCAGCAAGAAGAAGTCGACGACCACCGATGGGTACGAGAAGCTTGATGATGTTGTTGTTGATTGATTTTATAATTTGTCACAAATTCCATTCTTTCTCTGTCATTATATTTTATGTTTGTCACTTCATTCCCTCTATAATATATCTGGATCGATCTATATCGATCTATATGCTCTGGGCAGCTGGAAAAGAAACCGCGATCAGATCCGCCTTCCGGACAGCCCGTATGCTCGACTACTGGTCCGACCGAGCCTGACCCCCGCTGAGCTTGCTGCTGACCGTGACAGACGGGCCCAGATCAGACTATTTCCGCCGACAATCAGTATGCTCGGGGCGAACGGCAACTCAAGTGCAAACACAAGTGCCACAATGCAATAACGGTCGCTGCCGCTGAGGTTTGGGTGTTCTTATCCTTCGATACACCAAAACTTAGATTTCGTATCAAATTCTTATGCTCCTCTTACTAATGGGAAGCAGTTTAATAAATATTTTCATCCAAAATCAAACAAAAATTTCAAAAAAACTGACTCCCATTCTAGAAATCCATCTAACCTTCATAAAAATCCTAAATTTTTAAAATGTTTTTATACAAATGCTCAATCTATAATCCGCAAAATTCCTCTACTCAATCAAGCTATCTCGGATATTAAACCTGAAATCATATCATTGTCCGAAACTTGGATCACTAAAAACAATCTAACCAAAACCGAACTTTCTTTTAACGGCAATTATCAAGTTCATCTAGCAAATAGGGATCCCTCATTTAAGCTCCGCGGAGGCGGAGTTGCCCTACTGATTGATAAAAATATACCATCAAAATTAATTTTTTCACAATCGATAGATGGGATTGAAATTTTAATCATAGATATCTATATCTCACACCAAAAAATTCGCTTCTTTTCGATTTATAGACGTCCAAATTCTTCAAAATTATCCATAAATAAGCTTATAAAAAATATTCAAAATTACATTACCAAATCCTCTGTTATTTGCGGAGACCTAAATTTTCCGGATATAAGGTGGCCAAATCTCATTGCCTCTTCTACAATTAGTTCGAACTTTGTCGATTTTACCAATAACTTCAACTTTTCACAATATGTAAATCATCCTGCGCACAAAGACGGAAATATTTTGGATTTATGTCTCTCTAATAATCCTTGGCTTGTCAAAAACCTTTCAGTTTCCGAAGGTATTTCTGACCATCACTCTCTTACTTTTGAATTGAATGTCACTCCCCCCACACCAAACATCACTCGCAAAAGAAATTTTTCAACATATTATTTAAATCGTCTTGTTTATCCTCTAAGCCACCTCACTCTTGATCATTTCTCATGCCGATATAATCTAGAGGATAAATACAACGCCCTATCCAATACAATTCATAACCTAGTTCAACAGCATATACCGCTTAAAACTATATCCACTAAGCCACAAAAAAAGCACTATCCACCTCATATAAAAAAATTATTGGCACAAAAAGCAGAAATATTTAAACGTTTAAAAAACGAGCCCGATCTTAAACAATTATATTCCTCTATATCTAAAACATCTAAACACTTAATTCGGCAATATCATGATTTTATGATTCGTAAGACTCTTTCAGATCAAAAAAATTTTCACGCATTCATCCAAAAATCCACAAAATTACAAGAACCATTTCCTGCATTTTGTGTCAATGATAATTTTATTTCGGACAATCAAACCAAATGTGAGATAATGGCTGACACCTTTCAAAACTCATTTATGAATGTTCCACATCATAATCCTCCCTCCATATCATACTCACATGATGTAATTATCTCAGATGTTTCTTTCGATTCAACCTATATCTCAGAAATTCTCCGTAACTTACCCAACAAAATTAGTTCATCGCCCGATGATATTAGCTCTCGCCTCCTAAAATGCTGTCACCTCCAACTAGCTCCAATCCTTACTAAAATCTTTCGATTATCTATGGACTCAGGTAAATTGCCTTCAATTTGGAAGAAATCAATTGTTGTACCAATTCATAAAAAGGGCAGTAAATCTGATCCAATGAACTTTCGCCCTGTCTCTCTTACCTCCAATATTTGTAGAGTCATGGAAAGGATTATATATAATCAAATTTTAGATTTCCTTCTCTCAAATAAAATTCTCTCCCCTCAACAATTTGGATTTCTTCCAAAAAGATCAACCACCTCCCAACTTATCGCTACCCTTCATGAATGGTATGAATCCTTGCTTAAAAATGATTATGTTGACTGTTTATACCTAGACTTTCGAAAAGCCTTTGATTCTGTCCCCTTGACATTTTTAATTTATAAAATTCATTCGATTGGCATCCGAGGAAAACTATTAAATTGGATTTCAGATTTTCTTTTTAACCGTGAATTTGTTGTTAAAATACAAAATAATTTTTCAAAACCTCGAGTCATACAATCAGGCGTCCCCCAGGGCAGTGTCCTGGGACCGTTATTTTTTCTCATATATATAAACGATCTTCCCAAATCCATACCACCATCCTGTTCAATAAAATTATTTGCAGATGATGTAAAAATCTATAATTCATTTAATACAAAATCTCCCTCCACCCTTCAAACCGCAATCGATGCTGTTGGTCTCTGGAGTCAAGAATGGTCCATTGGCGTCTCCATCAAAAAAACTCGTATTTTGCACATCGGATCAAAAAACCCAAAACATTCATACAAATTTCAAGGTTTGCTATTAGATTCAATTTCAAACATCAGAGATTTGGGAGTCGAAATGGACCATTTACTTTCCTTTAATCAACATATAAATAACATTGTCAAATCAGCCTATTACAAAACCTATCAATTACTCCGAGTAATTCGTACCTCCAACCCAATCATTTGGTCTCTAGCATTTAAATCTTATATTCTTCCTGTTTTAGAATATGCATCCGAAATTTGGTCACCTTCAAACAAAAAATATATTAACCACATTGAGGGGGTTCAAAAATACTTTACCAGAATTGCATATTGGAAAATACATCGCTCCTATTTACCCTATGAATCGCGACTAAAATTTTTTGACCTAAAAACCTTAACTCATCGCAGGGTAGTCTCAGATCTTACGTTTCTATACAAAATTTGCTTTAATCATACTAATCTTAATCCATATGATCTGGTGAAATTTTCCTCTCGTCTATCAAGACGTCATCCTTATCAACTCGTCATACCTCGAAAATCATCTCGTACTCAAAATTCATTCATCAATCGTTCTATAAATCTCTGGAATTGTCTCCCCCCTGAGGCCTTTAATGTTTTAGACTCGACCCAATTCCGAAAATGGATTGATTTGTATCTCTCATCTCCCGACCAAACTACCCCATACATTTATTATTGACATTGACTTTATCGTTACGACATTTACAAACATTGTGACATATTATGTGATCATTATTTGATGTTGTTTCATCATTTATTATTGCCAAGCCTATCAGCGGCATATTTTGCCCTTGGCCTGTGGATAAACATTACATTACATTACATTACATTACATTGTCACAAATTCCATTCTTTCTCTGTCATTATATTGTTACGTTTTGTCAGTTCATTCTCTCTATAATATATCTGGATCGATCTATATATATATCTTGATTATTCTTTCTATTGCATATTCTTGCCTATTATTCTATTTGCCATTGTTTGCCTTAATGAATTTGTTTGTACAAATATTTTTATCGGGGATGGGGGTTGGGGCTTTTGGGGGGATCATGCTTTTTTCTGTCTTCTCGGTTGTAGTTCTCCTCTTGAATTGAGGAATTCGTCGCTACAGTGATCCCATCCCCCTCCTCCTCATCCCTTTAAAAAAACAAAAAATATTTCATGGCATTGGCCAATTTCAAATGCTTAAAACCTTCATTAAGATCCGCCGGAGTATTGAAGATCCACCGGAGTACCGAATTCACCGGTGAAGCGCCAAAAGGTTTTATAGGAAATGTATTTTAAAGGAAATAATTTCCCACATAACCAAGGGCCTTTAACTCAGTGGTAGAGTGCTCGCTTTGCATGCGAGAAGGCGTGGGTTCGATCCCCACAAGGTCCATTATTTATTTTGATTATTTTTTTTTGATAACTCATCGTGTAATGAACTCAACAAGATGAGCAAGAATTGCAAATAAAAATCTCCAAAAAATTGGGTCGGTGCTCGCTTCATTGGAGCGGCGAGAACATGCGTACAGCTGACTGGGCGAGTGGCCAAGCAAGAGTCGGGCGACCTTTCAATCCTCCTGCCCTTGGCCCTATATGGGCTCTGTGCATGGGATGAATGATCAGAGATCAGCGAGTGTCCCTATGTGGGCTCTCGCAAACGGTCGCAAAAGCGCGATCAGAAGCATTCATTGGACTCGCACAGCGAGCGATCGCTCCGTCCAAACTCGCACTCGCATGCGTGCGCGCACGCCTCAGCGACTCGCACCACGCGAGTGTGCACCGACGATCTATGGATATGAGTACTCGCTTATATAGGAAGCGGTGATCAGATTGGAAAATAATAGCTGGGTTGCGGATGGTACCAGAGAAACTGTGTACCAGAGAAACTGTGGTGCAGCCACACTTTCTCGTCGATACACTGACTTGTCTACACCCTCTCTTTTTAGCACACACACACTTCAACATTCACATCATCTCCTTGTCTTCTCACTTTACTCTCCAAGAGGATAGCGATTAGTTGGCCAAAACCCCAGAGAAAATGAAGTGATGATCAAAAGAGAGCATAAAATTTGACCACAAAAAAGCCAAATAAGTCCATTCGAATTGGCCAGAATTAAAGTTATGGCCAAAATGAGCAAACTTGTCAGCCTAGATTCTGCTCGTGTACCATTTTGGCCAATTCAATTGAATTTTGGCTTATTTTTTCTGTGTTTTGTGACCATTTCTCTAAATTCCATCTGTCGACGTTCAGGATCTCCACACTTCCGGAATATTCATTCTAAAGTACCGTAACCGCCTATTCTTTGAACTGTATGAGAATGCTTTTTGGGACATTTTTATGACCAACAAGTAAGCCCTATCATGATCCCTAGGAGTACCGTATGCCGATGAGGAAAAGGTACTGTAACCGCAAACTTTATACTCCAAAAAAGTAAATGATCATCGCAAATTAATAATTGTGTGTACTTAATGATGGGAATTGACAACTCAAAATCAGGAAAGGGATATGAAAGATTGGATGGAAGGATGATGCCATGTGTGTGTTTTGTCGTGTATATTGTGATCGGTCGGCTACTTGGGAGGGAATTTGATCAGTGATCGGCGGGTGACTTTTGTTGTTGCTGATGATCGGAGAATAATGATGACACTCAATCACGGACGAATGAAACGAATACTAAAGCCACATTGGAGCAGCGAAAGAACAGAAAAATGGAATAATAAAGGAAAAATAATAAGTATGAAAAATGATCGACGAATTTTGGTGAAATGGTAAGAGAAAAAGAATGGTAATTGATGGATGGAGTACAAAGTCGGGGGAGGGGTGGCAGCTTGCGAAGAAGAATAACAAATATTAATGGAATTGCAATTGGATTTGATGGTGATGGAAATGAGCTGTGAACACTACCAGAGCAATGCATTTCGGGGTTCGGCCAAAAACCGGATCCGGCACTTTGTTCTTTCCCGAAAGTCCGCATCCGGCACTTTTGGTCCAAAAACAAGAGGATCCGGCAGTTATGGGATAGATTTGCTACTGTAAAAATTGGTGGATGATTATAGAGCAAAATAACAAGAGTGGATTGAATAGTATTTGATTGAAGAGTGCTTATAATTTTTATTAGGCGGATGATGCGGAAAAAAGAGAGATTATTCCGGAAGCTGTGGCGATTTGGGAAAAGAAGATCACAAATGAAATAATAGACGATTATTATTCCTTAAAAAGAATGTTGATGAGAAAAATAATTGAATGATTTATTGATGGAAAAGGAGTGAGAGAAAATATATTGTGAAAATTCAGGATTTAGAATAAATTCAGGAAAAGTCCCAAAAAATAATCCGCGTCCATCCGCTTTTACGGGTCCAAACCACGCCGCGCACAATTTGCGGGGCCAACACCGCCATTTGGGCATGGATGGCGGCCAGCACCAAAACGGCACAGGTTGGACAAAATGAGAAGGAGCAGGATGGAATGCAAAAATTTGATTTTTTTAGAAAAAAATCCCAAATTGAATTGTGAGAGGAAATTAGGCTTTGATGAAAGGGAATTAACAAATTCGCAGATTGTTTCCACTGTGTAAAAAAGTTTATGAAGATTTTAACAAACAAAAAACACAAAAAATATAGTATTTGGCATTTGATTATGATGAGAATCCGAACCAAAGACCAAAAAACGGCAAAAAAGGAAGAAGGTCATGGCAACCCAATGGACGACTATGAAGATGACAAAGTGAAAAAAAAACAACAAAATTCACGGAAAAATATTGGGTATTTAGAGAGAGGGGATGAGAGACATGATGAAGACGAATGAATGTATCGATAGAGAAAAAAATGGGGAAACATGATGGTCAGGCAAAGTACATGACCGAGTTGGCATCCGGATGAACCTGCACCGCACGGGCCATCTAAAACAAACATTATTATTATTATTTAAATTATTTTTCGAAATAAAAGAGTGATCCAAAAATTGACACAAACATTGCTGAGGGTGGTGTCCTCGCTGGTGCCGGACGGCTGGCTGCCTTCGCCACTGAATAACAAAAAAGTGAATTGGTAGGGCATTCAAATGTCAAAAATCAGAAAAAATTTACCAAAAAAATCCTTGAAATATATCAAGTAAAAATGTATCAAAAATTGTTTTCACTATGATTTTAGGAAATGGACATTAATCAACAAAAAATCCGTCTCCCTACCTGTCGTGCTCCCGGTCCACCAGGTGGTAGCGAGCGCGGAATGCCACCAAATGGGCGTAGTAGGCCGGTGCCGGGATGGACACGGAACGTGTGCAGCGCACATAGGTGTGGCACATCTGGTAGGTGAGCTGTTGCAGCTCGTCCGCGCTCAGGTTGTTATCGTCCCACAGCACGTGGTAGTGCGAAGGGCGTGAGGTGCCCTGTTAAGTGGAGAAAAATGCAATGATTTGCAAAAAATTTAAAAAATTCAATTCATAGTAGGAGAACTCGAATAAATTTTAGAGAATTAAAAATTACTATGTCGAAATTTTTTATCAGAACAAAGAAAATTTTATAGAATTCCCACCTGGATGCCAGCATGTGAGCAAAGATAAAAGTCGAACTCGGTCGGATGAGTGATGCCCACATCGACGGTGGTGCCGGGCGGAATGTTGTACGCTTTGCCCACTTGGTCCTTCTTGTCCACCGCGAATAGTCTGAAAAAAACCCAAAAAATTTAAAAATTCCATCAGAATCCAATTTTTGCCTCGTGTGATGCCGCTTTTGGACAGCAATGAAGGTGATCCCGGGCTGGTAGCCTCGTTCCAACATCATGCAAGCCTCGCGCATCGATCGCAACTCACTTTGTAAAACCTAACGAAAAGTTGATAATTTCCCAAATAAATTCCAGAAAATTTCGAACATTCAAAAATTGTCCTTCGCTGACACCGTCCCGGTACAGAACAATGCGAGTGGGCTTGAAGCGCGTGTTGCGATAGAACTGGATCAACAGCTCGCGGACCATGTAAGTGAGCTCGGAGATGATTTCCTGTAAAATTATCGATTAATATCATTTTTTCAGAAATTTTTTTAATCAATAAATTGTCTTACATGTCTGTGCTGTTGCACCCGTACGGTGGCGGCGTAGCGTGACGGATGCGCATCCATGCTGCCCACGACGGCAGCAATTGACGGTTTGCGCGAGTCGCCCGCCGGCGGATGGGTGATGTCGGCGCCCAGGAAGATGACCGGCTCATTGAAGATGCGCGGCCGCACAGTGGGCAAAAGAATGCTTAAAAGGAATCAATTCCAAATAAAAATGTTTTATCGAAATTAATAAAAGTTAATTAAATTGTTTTTCGATATTTTTAAATTTATAATTATTTCATTAATTAATACCTGTTCACCCCGCCAAGCTTGACATTCATTTTCAGGCACAGATTCGACAGGGTCTGCGGTGTTGTTTTGTTCACATTTTTGGCCTGCACGCATTGTGTGGCTATGCCCAACACAGTGTCGCCGACCCGTTTCACTTCAGCTGAAATTGGAGAAAATAGGAAAAAAATTCCAAAAATTTATCCAAAAATAATTTTTTTTAATGTTCTGAAAAATCAATCATATTTTGAATCATTATTTTTATTTTTTCCAATCATTCGGCGAAACCAATAATTTTTTTCCATTTTTCTGAATTTCCTGACCATATTAAATATTTAACGCACCATAAACCGGCGTCTTTCCGGGCAAAATGACGCAAACCAGCTGCAGCCCGGGGAAGTTCTGCTTGAGATACTTGAACATCGGCTCCACTTGGTCCACTCCGACAGCGTATTTACAAAAGCATGGCTGCCCCATGATCGGCATTCCCGCATCGGTGGAGATTCGTTGCAATTGGGTGGTGAAGCCTCTGAAAAATAAAAATTATTTTTTGTTAATTCTCTTTAAGAAATTAAAAATGCTCATGTTTTTTTTTCATATATTTTTTTAAACTAATAGATTGATATGAATACAGATTTTATACTAACATGAGTAAGAGAGAGAAAAAAAATAATATAGAAGAAACTTTGATAATATAGTAATTCGACTTTTCCTACAATATTTTTTCCGAAGCCTTGGTGCTTAATTTGAAAATGTTAACAGTGAAATAAGCGCTCTTGTAAAAGTGCAAAATAAGCGCATTTATTATGAAGTGCCAGTATTGATATATCCCTAATCTAGAAAAAAAAGAAAAAAAATAGGAAAATAGCTGGCACTTTATAATAAAACACGATGGCATTTTGTAAACCACCTGATTTGTTCAGCCGAACTGTATCTGTAAAATGAACAAATCGAACTTTTAATCCTATAGAGATAATGATAGATTTATATAATTTTATTACATAGACACTATGCTTGATTGCCAATTTATAATGCTCCTCCCATTTATAAATCATAGATTTGATTTTTTTCTTTAATTTTTTTGACCTGAGATCATTCTCCTTGACATGTTGTTGTTGTGCGAAGCAGGCAATTGCCCACGTTTTCACTTCAATGCCCGTGTGGAACTACAAAGTTTGAGAGGGATATAAAATAGTTTACCCTAGAATGAAATATTTCTCTCATGATCATAATCTACTAAAGACAGCGCTGGCGTCAGGGGCCTGAAGCTCTCCCCTCTCCCGCCAGCCCTTGGAAAAATGAAAAATTGACCAAATTTCCTATGAAAAGAGTCTAAAACTTTTTTTTTTACTCGTCGACGACCCCAATTTTTCACAGCGGGGGGGGGCAGTCTTTTAGGACTGCGGCCGTCTGACTAAAGATACCTGTTTGCCACGCATGTCCCACACGCCTTGGTTGGGCAATGCGGTCGCCTTTGTCCTCCCGCCGTACAACAATTTCGGCGCGTTCAGCACGCGGCCCTTCACTTCCGTCATCAGCTGAAAATATTTTAGTTTGAACAAAAAGAGAAAGTCAAACAAAAAACACTTAAAAAACAAAATAATGAAGAATGAACTAAAATTGACCCACCGGTGTGATGGAAATACCGAATTCCTGCGCGAACGGGTCGTGTATGAACTCGGCACGCCGGACTAGTGCCGATATCTCTCTCTCACGTTCAGGCGCAGATCGGGCAGTTGCCTAAAAAATGTTTATTTATTTTTTTTACAAAGTATGAGAAGAAAAAACTTTTTCCCAATTTATTAATAAAATAAAAAGTGAAAAGAAAATTTGATTGTATACCACAATGAGATAGAACAACCTTGATCATGGTGGATGTTTGCGTGTCCGTCAGCTTCTTGATGCACCGCTGACCCGACACAATTTCGCACACTTCCGGCGGCAAATAGGTGTGCTTCTGCTCTTGGCCCACTTGCAGGCATGGCAAGTGCGGGTACTTGAGCTGCAGACGGTATTTGTCGAAGAAGTACTTGGCCACCGTGCACTCGATGGTCTGCCCGGTGGTGTCCAGTTGCAGGGGGAATCTTTAAAAATAAATCGTCGAAGAAGAAGAAGAACCGATTAAAATGGAAATTGGGCGCCGATTGAATTGCTTTGAAGCTAGCATTTTATAAAGCGAATCTTTCCCTGAAGTGACAGAGAAACATATCGGCAAAAGATCACACAGAGAAAAAGTACAGAGAGAAAGTTCATAAAGGAAAACTTCCTCTTCATAAAATCCTAGAGCCAAAATAAATTTCGAATTCAATGGGAATTTTTGCGCCGATTTTAGCTACTATACAATTCAAGAACCAAAATTTCTAAGAGATCGCTGATCCAAAAAAATTATTCTGAAATAAACGGGAAATTCAAAGAAATTGTTTTAAAAAATACGTCTGATTCTGTGCGGGTCGTCTGGTGACATTGCACACTCGGTATTTGCGTCGCATGTTCCCGCAATGCGTGATTTCAATCTTCAGCCCCCGGATCTCCTTGGTGAACTTGACCCGTTGGGCATCGGACAAATTGCGTCGGTCGCTGAGTGCCTGGACGGGCAATTCCAGCACTTCAGCCATGAAGTCAATTACGGGCATTTTGCGGTAAAAGGCAGTGGCCGAAACTGAAAATTTGCGGAAAAATTAGAAAAATCCGCATTTTGATACGAAAAGTATGGTAATTGACCATCAATGTTGAGCATCATTTTCCACTGGGACGGTCGCACACTCTGGTGGAAGCCGAACCACACCTCCCGACCGCCGCCCAATTTGCTGTCCACCTGATGAAAGCCACCAGCCCCGCCGGCAATGTGGTGGGCACCGAGGGCCAAGCTCGGTGACGAAAAGAAAGAGCGACCAACTGTAGAGAAAATTTAAAAAATTTCAGATTTATTCAAGATATCGATCCAAAATAACAGCTTAATATGGAATAAGGACCTGGCGTGTATCTTGTGCTGGGCAAATGGCGCAAAATGACGTCCATTGCCTGCACAGACTCTGGCGGAATTTGCCGGATGCGTCCAAGCATTGCATCATCCAATGCCTGTAGCGAAACACGCGCGACGAGCTGAATTTTTGATTTTAAAATTTTAGGATTGGAATTTTATTTACCTTAATGGCAACTTTGAACTTCCGATCGACGGCCGAATCGCCAGGCATCACAACTTGAAAATGTAAAAATTGTCAACATTAACCCTAAAAACTAATATTTCTTACCTTCCAACTCAATTCGATCATGTCCAATGGGCAACGGATCCTTGGAGTACATGCTCTTCTTCCCGTCATAAACTGGTTTGATCCCGTTGAAAATCTTCCCGAATGAGTCCACCATTGTGTTGACAATCTCCCTGAAACAATGGTCTATGAACATTGGTCTAATATGTAAAAAATAAAGGACCTGTTAACTTTGCGCGGACATTTGTCAGGTTGTATGTCCACATTGTAGTAGTGAATGTATCCACCGGGAATGGTCACTTTGAAATGGTTGGCCCGTAGCAGGATGGCCCTCCCTTCAGTGCCATGGTTGGGTCGCCGCGGGCATTGAAATTGAGGACCTGACAAAAGTTTATGAAAAATTTTGTAAAACCTCAGCTATAAAATTAATTTTAATTAAAATGTATAACTTTTAACCACTCAAACTAATGGCCATCCACCATTTTTAAATTAAAAAACTTTTCCAATTTCATTTTCTGACCTTGGATTGGCGGGATGCCGCCCAACGCTTGTTGCGATGGTTGTTGCTGGATCAGCGCCCTCTGGTCACGCTGTCCCCCGGGTCCCAGCTCTCCGGGTGCCAAGGGTCCAGATGGGCCACTGCTCAACGCGGCTTGCCGCTCGAACATCCCAGCTCCTGGCAGTCCAGGGGTGCCGGCAGATGTTTGGACCATTTGGGGCATGTACGGGGGAAAGGGCGATGGTTCGGGGAACTGAAAGAAAATTCAAAAATTTAAAAAATGAAATTTAAAAATCGTAAACCCCCTACTTTTTGATCCTAAGTAATAAGCTCAAAGCTTTTAAAAAAACCTGGAGAGGCGGTTGCGAAAATGGCGGACCGCCTGGCATCGGCGGATACTGGGATACACTTGGTCCACCAACACCAATTGGTGGCCCACCACCGAAGAATGTTTGTGGCACATAGGGCATCGGTGGCAAACCGCTGGACTCATTGACGGTGAGTTGCTCTGAACAAATCGACATTTTAATGTTTTCGGATTGTCAATTCACACACCATATACAGATAAATTCATCTAAAAAAATCTGATCAAAAATTTTTAAATTCCATACTTTAAAAAGCAATATATCTTTGGGTATAGATAAGTCCGAAAAATTGATGCTCCACCCCAATTTGATTAATTTTAAATTTCCATTTTTTTTTAATTTTTACGGAGCATACCCAATGGTTTCATTTTTTAATTAAATGTAATTAAGAATTTTATTTTTTCATGAATTCGCTTACCAAAAAGGTTGAGCACTGCTTGTTGGTCAATGCTGGCCATGGATTGGGGTTGTTGTGGCAACTGTTGGAATGGTTGGGCCTGGGAAGAGATGATGGCGGGTGGGCCTGGGCCGAGCTGTTGTGGAAGTGAGGAAGGTGGTTGTTGTTGTTGCGGCTGGGGTTGCTGGGTCCCGCTCACAGCTGTCGTCGGTTGTGGTTGCTGTTGCGGTGGTTCACCGGGTTGTTGCGGTGGGGGCTGTAGGGGATCCAGCTTGAACAAATCCTGCGAAAATAGCAGAAACTTGCTTTTCAATTTTTGCTATAGGAGCGGTTTTTCGTTTTTAGCATTAAAGGTTTTTGTTATTTTATTGAAGCGAAATAACTCAAAGATTACACACAATTAGGGTTGAACCAGAGAAAGAGAATAGCGTTTTTTCACTTCTCTGCAGGAAATTCAAATGCTGTTTTTACGCCATAATTATGTTTTCTGTCTGAGTCCTATAAGAACAGAGAAAGAGAATAAGGAAATATTACATTGAGCATAGAAATTTTAAATGCTGTTTTTACGCCATAATTATGTTTTCTGTCTGAGTCCTATAAGAACAGAGAAAGAGAATAAGGAAATATTACATTGAGCATAGAAATTTTAAAACAATCGCTTCGATAATTTAAGGAAAAATTTCATGCTAAATACGAAAAACCGGCCCTTTATTTTTCCATCAAAATTTTTTGGAAAATTTTAATTAATTGAAAGAAATTGTGAATTTTTAATCGATCAAGGGCGTAGCCAGAGAGGAGGGCCCTGACCTTCCACCCCCAAATGCCACGTCGAAAATCCTCATAAGTGTCTCCCTGCTGTTGTTTAAAATTTTTCCAGTCTAGCTAAAAAAGCATCAATTTTATGTTTGAAATGTCCATTTTTCTTCAAAGGTTTCTCCGGCGGCCATATGGGACCGCGAAATCCGTTAAATTTATTTATTTTTGTTTGCCATTGGCGACTCCCCCTCTCCCGAAAATTTTTCCTGACGAATACTTTAGGTCCTTTTTTCTTAAGAATTTGAGCATATTTTTGCTCAAATTAGGTTAATTAAAATTCCATTTTTTTACTATCAGAGTTCCAACTCAAGTTTAATGAACCTTTTAATGGTTTATACCCATTTTTGGATTTGTTTTTGGCAAATTTTTAATAATTTTTTAAATGAAATGTGCTCACTTGGGACGAATGAATCGGCGGACTGAAATATCGAAACAGCTTGTCGGTGTCGTGTTGGATGAAAGACTCAGCAGCAACGGGAAAATTCAACTGAAAGCCACCAGAGCAAATGAGTGATCACAATGGATGATCGGGTGCCGACCAAATATGGTCAATGAACGGTTGAAAGCTCTTCTCGCTGTCAGGCAATTTTTAGAGGCCGATGGGCCCGGAACAAAAAGCTGAAAAACTGAGAAAAATCAGGTTTAAATTTAAATATAGTAATCTGGATGAGAATGGTCAAGAGTAGGGCGAAATGAGCACCAAATCCTCGGGAAAAAACATGTCTAAAATTTTAATGGACGAGGACATCAAAAGATAAAAATTTTCAGTTTTAAAGTGAAAATTTTGATTTTTGAAGCGTCGTATGTAATTAAGATAATTTCATTTGGCAAAGAAAAAAAGTAATTTTGATTCTCTCTTTTAATAAATGGGTTAAATTATTGGCATTTTCTGCAGTTTTTCATGTCGAAAATGCTGATGATGGCATTTGGCAATGGTATTTTGGTGTATCAGATTCCTTGACGAGATGATGAGTGGGCAGCAAGCAGCGCCAGTAAATCGGCTGCTGCTGGCCAAACATAACGTAGTACAATACACAGGCGGATTATGTGGAAATTGGGAGGAGAGAGAGAGAATCACAGGGACCGAATGAGAGAGGGGAAAAGGGAAGAAAAAGAGAGATGAAGGAAAAAGTGGAGGCAAGAGGAGAGATAGGAAAGGAGAGCGCCAATCTCAAGGGGGATTGGGCGACGGGAAAGAAGCAAATTGCTGCGAAATAGCACAGGCCAGAGAATGGAGGAAAGGAATCCGCCGCACTCACTCCCCTCTGCTGGGCTCTGCCTGCCCATGACCTCTACAAATATGAGAAAAAAAAAGGCAAAATCGATTAGTTCACACTCATCAACCCCATCCATCCGGGAAATAAATGCGAACGGTGGTGGAATGGAATGATGAGACGGATCAAAAAAGAAAAAAAATGAAAGGACGTAAAATTTTCCCATAGTTGAGCACAATTCCAATCAAAAACAATGGATTTATTCGCACTTTGAAAGTCAAAATTTCAATCTCATATTTTGTATCTTGTCCATTACGACGAATTCAAGCAAAAAATAGAGGTGGTGGGTGGTTTGGTGGTCTCATCTTGGCATCATCATCATCAACAAACATCGTCCACAAATTGTGCCACATTCAGAAGCATTTGCGATGAACAATAGACGGGCCCGACTCGCCGTATTCCTGAATTGTAAATAATTAGAGAATATTTTTATTGTTTTTTATCGGAATTGAATTTATTGATAGATAGCAGACAGCAGATGGATTTAATATCCAAGTTCGGATCCTGGATTTGATTTTTCTGCTCACAATCTAGAAATTCAGGAAAAATCCAGAAAAATAGCTAAATTCGAGTCCCTAACCAGCCCCTAAGTTAGCAATGGCACAAACCTCTTTTGAGATCCACATTTGCTGGAAGGTGGATAACGAGGCCAGGATGGAGCCGCCGATCCAGACGGAGTACTTGCGCTCCGGCGGCGCAATGATCTTGATCTTCATCGTGGACGGTGCCAGCGCTGTGATCTCCTTCTGCATGCGGTCCGCAATGCCCGGGTACATGGTCGTTCCTCCGGACAGCACACAGTTGGCGTACAAATCCTTGCGGATGTCGATGTCGCATTTCATGATCGAGTTGTAGGACGTCTCGTGGATGCCAGCCGATTCCATGCCCAAGAAGGAGGGCTAAATGACGAAAAAAAAGTAAATCCAATCTGGAGAACTCAAAAAAGCCCCANCTCCAACGATGATGACGAGGCAGCGGTGGCCATTTCCTGTAAAAAAAGCCCCAATTATCCTTTCTTATTCCGATTTTGATTTTTTTAGACTGACCTGCTCGAAGTCGAGTGCCACGTAGCACAACTTCTCCTTGATGTCCCGCACAATTTCGCGCTCCGCGGTGGTGGTGAACGAGTAACCGCGCTCGGTGAGGATCTTCATCAGGTAGTCGGTCAGATCACGGCCGGCCAGGTCCAGACGCAGGATGGCATGGGGCAAGGCGTAACCCTCGTAGATCGGCACGGTGTGGGTGACGCCTGTGAAAATTCGCCGTAAATTCCAAAAAAATTGGAGGAAATTGGTAAAATCAATTACCATCGCCCGAGTCCAGCACAATGCCCGTGGTACGACCGGAGGCGTACAGGGACAGCACCGCCTGGATTGCCACATACATGGCCGGCGCATTGAACGTCTCGAACATGATCTGGGTCATCTACAGCAAAAAAGTTCAATCCTTAACAAGAAAATTCGGGTCAATCAAATGACCTTTTCGCGGTTGGCCTTCGGGTTCAGCGGCGCTTCTGTCAACAGCACCGGATGCTCCTCCGGCGCGACACGCCTAAAAACCGAAAATAACCCTTCATAAACACCATTGAAATGCTCACAATTCGTTGTAGAATGTGTGGTGCCAGATCTTCTCCATGTCGTCCCAGTTGGTGACAATGCCGTGCTCGATCGGGTACTTCAGCGTCAGAATGCCCCGCTTGGACTGGGCTTCGTCGCCGACGTAGGAGTCCTTCTGGCCCATGCCGACCATGACGCCCTGGTGACGCGGACGGCCCACGATGGACGGGAACACTGCACGGGGCGCATCATCTCCAGCAAAACCCGCCTAAACCAATGAAAAGGAATGATTTTTCGGGTCTAAAACAATTTTTGAGGCCTCACCTTACACATTCCGGAACCATTGTCCACCACAAGAGCGGCAACTTCTTCGTCGGACATTATTATTATTTAAAGGGTAGTAGAGTAATAGTATTTCACGAAAATAATGAAAGTCTGAATTAGTTGAGGGTTTAAATATGAATAATCAGAGACCAGAGAACATAATCCGGGGATCGGGGAAAATAAGATGAATTTTAAGAAGATTCAAGTCAAAGTTAATGTTAGGCAAAAAATGGGTAAAAGGCATAGGAAATGAATGGATTAAAAAAGGATGAGAAGAAAGCAAATTTGAAAAAATGATTTATTGGAGGAAGAAAATGAAAAAATGAGTGACATGAGAATCCTTTTATAGAGGAATGGATGACGGAATAAAATACGAATAAAAGTGTTTAATTAAATGCAACTAAATAGTTATTAATTTTTATTTTAGTTAAGGAAACAAAAGCTTCTAAATAAATGATAAAAGCTGTCTCTGTTTATTTTTTTTCGCTACATATTGATTTGATTTGGCTAGAGCTTAGGGACGTAGCCAGGCTGAAAAAATCAAATTTACAGGGCGTCGGGGAGAAGAAAAAATAAAAAATTGACCAATTTTCTTAAGAAAAAATTTTCTCCGCAACCCATAATTAGTGAATTTCTTTATAAAAACTTGTCGACCAGAGGTTTGGTTTGGACCCCCCAATGAGGAGAAAAATTTGATTTTTTGATGATTTTCGGTGTGGTGGACCCCCCATGGCAAAATCCTGGATACGTCCCTGCAAGGG
>LDKF01000679.1:17359-30214 GCA_001026735.1 Rotylenchulus reniformis | reverse complement strand
TTACCCATCGAATAAGTCTAAGACCATTCAAATTGGTCCATCCTAAGAAAAGTTATGGCCAAAATACTGTAAAATTGGCCAAATTCATTTATTTTGGCCATAACTTTTGCCAGAATGGGCCAATTTGAATGGGCTTAGGCTCGTTTTATAGCCAATTTTCTGCTCCATTTTTTGAAATAAATCATTTTCTTTTTGTTGCGTTTGAACCGAGCTATATTGCTTAAGGCGCAAATGTCGGGGGCGCATATGTCGGGTAACCAATTGGAAGATACAACTAGATAAAGGTAATGTATAGGACAGGGATTACGGTACCATATGTGTACCAAGATAGAGAGTACGATAGGATCTGAATTGATCCAAAGCTCTATCTGTGACTTCTGTACCAAAGCGAATAGATAGGGCTTCCACGCATCATAATACCGTATGCTATCGTATTCTTGATACAGTTCCTCTGCCTGCTGTACAGATCCCTTACCGAAGTTGAGGAATCCGCAGCAGACGCTGCGCCGGAAGATCCGGTCCTGGCGACAGTTGTAGCCCACCGGACAGTCGTCATCTGCTGCACAGATAAAGGGCCGATCAAAGGAGTTGTTGTGCAGGAGGATGGACTCGCCAAGCTCACAGGCTTAAGGGATCAAAGATCAGTGATCAGGAAGAGATTGAAGATCACGATCAATGTTTAAGCTAGGTTAAGGGATTGAAAATCAATTTTGATCCGGTCTATCAAGTATTCTGGGCGATTTGGGTAGGGATCCATTGAGAGCCTATTGGAATTGGAGAAAACCAGCAGGGGAGGGTGATCCGGAGAGGTCAATTCCAAGAAGAGATTGATCCTATTAAAAGTGTATCAGCTGTTTGAGTAAAAAATTGCTGGAACTTTAAAAAGGAAAATAGCTGTAAAGGATGGATCTGGAGGAAGTGATCCGGCGGCAGCAACTCAAATTCAAAAAAGCCGATCCGGATGGGTCTGATCAGAAAATACTGAACTGTAAATGATTGTGATAGATTTATTTGAAAGGTAGTTCAAGGCGTGATCTGGAGTGGGATCATGATGGGATTGTCCGGAGCCGGGCTGATCAATTCGTCACACAGAACGCTATCCGGAAGGTCCCGTTCCGGATTCAACCAGATCCGGCACTATTGCACTTGCCGGTGGTCTCGCACTTGGTGCGGCACTCCAGCTCCGACTCGAACCGGTTCTCGCCGAACTCCTCGCACTGCGCCATCCGACTGCGCACACATTTGAGGCGATCGATGTCGAAGTAGAAGAAGGTGCGCAACAGGGGCCGGTGGCAGCCCAGCGGCAGGGACAGGTCCGGGTCGATCAGCAGGTTGGGCTTCAGGGTGCACACCGAGGCTGAAGGGGCGGAAAAATATGCATACCATGGTGGGTCGGACCCAAACCAAGGAATAATACCAAGATCCTTTGGTCTCAGATTCCTTGGTATTCTTGGTTAAGGCCCGCTGGCCTTGGACGACTTCAATCCCGGTACGTGGACCTCCATTTTTAGGATATCTACTTTAGGAAATGGCTATGTTAAGGCATATAGGGGACATTTGAGTCTCGGGACAAAAAACGCTTTAATTTTACTGTAAAGTCTTAATCTACACGGGGTAATGTATGTATTAGTAAATTGAGTGAAAAATTACTTTTGGTGGGGCAACAGTAGCGCATCTGTTTGCCGAAATGGGTGAGCCTGACCAGAAAAATGCAAAAATTCAGATGCCATGGATGGGATACCCGAGGATGTTCTCGCACTTGTAGGACGGCTTGCACTCCGCGTCCAACTAAATTGAGGGGCTGTTGGTTTTGAATTGGCGCCAGGGTGGCGATCCCTAAACACCAAAAATAAGGCGCCGGCCATAAAAAATAAGGCAAGATTATGGCAAATTTTTTCCAAAATAAGGCAAAAATAAGGCGCTCTTTACAAAAATAAGGCGCTTTTTTTCTCATCCTTTTTCATTTTCGCATTTTTTTGAGAAATTTAAATGTTTTCGAGGCAAATTTTTTGTAAGAAATTTTACCATGAAGGGGGCCGACGGCTCCGATAGGAGCCGCCGGAGAAAAATTTGCAAATTTAGAGCTTTTATCTTAAAAAAATTGAACATTTTTTGCTTAGAAAATTTTTCAGAAGTAATTTCACGGTATTGAGAGATGTCCTGTCCGGCGGCCCTCCGCCGGGGAAAATTTTGAGGATTTGGGCTCTTTTCCTTAAGGAAATTGACTAAGATTTTGAACAAGCCTGATTTTCTAGTCAAAAATAATTAATTTTGTGAAAAAAACAAAAATAAGGCAAAATAAGGCAAATGAAGTAATTAAGGCAAAAATCAGGCAAGGACCTCTTTTTAAGGCAAATGCCTGAAAAATAAGGTAAAATCGCCACCCTGATTGACGCCGTAAAACATACCTGGCACAACTTGATGCGCCCATCCTTCTGGTCACCACTGCTCAGCTCCGGCTCGCCCCCATTTGGACAATGGTCTCAAAAATAGTGGATTTTGCAAAAATATTGCGCGCAACTTTCTCCATTTTGCATATTTAATGGGGTTGCACGCGACAAATCAATCTTTTGCCCAATTTCGACACCCTTGTGTAGGTTATGTGCTTTGCGCGCAACTTCCGACATTATGCGCGTAGCGTGCAATATGTATGCGCAACTTCAACTTTTTAATAACACGTATTCCTATAAAGCTTGACAGGATTTCATCAACGGCTGGGTGCTCGGTGCTATATGCGCGCGGTGATGGGACATTTGCGGCCCAGACATTTGCGGCCCAGACACACTTTTTTTCGTTTCAAATAAAAAATCCATTTCCAACTTTTAGGCAGAAAAAACAATTTTACAGTACCATATTACTTAGATCCACTCGCACTATCATTGAACATATTCTTCCTTCAAAAAAACACAAGATCGTTTATCCCGAAAGCAAGTTTAAAGAATGTAATTAAATTAATGATGGAGAAATTGTTGCAATTAATTTTAAATTTAGTAAATTCTTTTTTATTTTTTCAATTCTTTTTTATTTTTTTAATTATTTTTAATTATTTCTTTATTATATTATTAAATATTTTGGACCGCAATTTTTTCGAATTTTATTTTTTGGGCCGCAAATGCTGGGCCGCAAATGCTGGGCCGCAAATGTCTGGGCCGCAAATGTCCTTTTAAACTTGGGCCACAAATGTCGCATAACCATGCGCGCAACATATATCTGTAAACAGGTTGCGCAACCTTTCCTGCAAGCAACCAACCAATTCTGAGTCCGTAACGGCTCGACTCGAACACGTTGTGCTTCTCCTGTTGCATGAATCGGCGATGTTCATTCGATGACTTTGCAGACCATTTGGCCAACATTGTTGTTGTGCTTGTGTTGTTGTCGGGCAACCAAGTTGTGGTGGTGGAAAAGCTGTTCGGCGCAACCTTTTGGCCCAACATGGAGAGGAAGAGGAGGCCGAGCAACAACAGGGGTGGGGACACCAGGATGATCAGCAGACGATGAGATGAACGATGATGGTGGTGGTGGTGGTGGAACATGGACCGGGGAGCAGGAAGTACATTCCGTCACTGCTGATTGCTGAGGAGTGATTGCTGATTTTACGAATGTGCCGTACGTATTTCCTGTATTAAGTCCCCTCCTTGTAATAGATCCCCCCCTCTGAAGAGGGGTTGAAAAATAAATCCCCCGGGGGTCCTATTACAGGAAATACGGTATAATCACGTAAAGCTGCTGGGCCCAATGCCAAGAGATCGTTCACCTCGCTCACTAGGGACCAGGGGTGGATGGACGGAATTAGCGCGCCAGACATTCGCGCGCCATCCGTTATAACTTGGCTCAACCGCAACCTAGAGAAATGTTTTTTATATCAAAAATAGAGCAAAAAATTACTTACAAAATAGAGCCTACGCTTATTCGAATTGGTCTACTCTTAAAAACATTATGGCTAAAATTGATGGTTTTGACTAAATTCACATTATTTTGGCCATAACTTTTATTCACACTGGACAAATCTCAATGATCTTAGGCTCATTTTGTAGCTAATTTTTTGCTCTATTTTTAGATATAAAAAATGTTTATCTAGGTTGCGGTTGAGCTAAGTTATAGGGAATGGCGCGCAAATGACCGGACACGGACGGAATTCCGGATTCCGGGGGGGGGGGGGGAATTCCAGTTCCGAATTCCAGTTTCCGAGTTATTACGGATTCCAGAGTAGAAATCCACCCCTGCTAGGGATAGGGAAGTGTTTTCTGGCTAGATCTCGGCCGTTCTGCTTGTGAGCCACTGCTGCCTCCCCAGAAATCTCTTTTTGCATTGAAAGTGAATCCTCCTCCCCTGTGTTGATATGGATCTTTTTGCGGGTTTTTGACTCCGATTTCGTATCAATAATTGACAAAAAAAAATTGTTGTCGGAACCGGTTTCGCTTTGGTTTATCCAGTTACTCTGTTGAGGAGTAAGGGTGGAAGTGCGAGAATATTGGATAAAAATGGGATTGAATTGGATTTGGAGCAAATACATATAGAAAGGACAAAGGTGTCAGTCAATTCAGGTCCGTCGGGACCAAAATGGGGGCTTGTTGACTCAAGACTAGTGGTGAGATCGGAAGGGGGTCAAATCAGCCTCCTGTTTGAGTGGATTCGATAATCCAGTAAAGTCACTTTTTTTGTCATAAAAAAGTTGCAAAAATTTGTGAAATCCAGACATTATCATGGAGGAGGATTGATGATCATATTCTCCTGATGACTCTTCCGCCTGGTCCTTGCGCTTCATCTCTTCCGCTTGGTCTCTTCCGCTTCCATCCTCTTCCGCCTGATCTCTTCCGCTTCACCCCTGCGCCCCTCTGCCGCACTATTTGTTCACCACCGCGTTGGTCCACCGCTCAGAGATGGGCGACGGCCCGAACTCGTCATGGCCAAGTGCCTTCCGGCGATTGTGGGCGGAAAGGTCGCGGAAGTAGCGGACACAGATCAGGCACACGTGGACCAACCACAGGAAGACGAAGCTGGCCAGCGAGAGCAGAACGGCGGTGGCCACACAGAGCACCTTCCGAGGGGCTAGAGAAAGGAGATTGATCGTATAATAGGGCAGATCAACGATCAGAGTGATCGGTATTTACAAAGAGGATCATTGTAAGGATAAGGATGATAAGGATCAGCTATCTAAGTGATCAGGATCAACAGCGGAACCTATCGAACCAAAAAAGAAAGTAATTCATTGTTGGCCATAAAATTGATCTCAGAAAGGTCGATGCAGTCTGTCCAAAACTGACCCCGAGGCTGGGCTTGGCAAAAGCCGGCTTCCAACTGCCACAGGTCCATGCATTGTTGTTTCTCGGTGACAAGCTCTGGCCAAGCCCCGTCCTTGATCAGGGCCAACATGCACAGGATGGCACCCACGGTGAGAACGGCGGCGAAAACGGCCTAAAGGGACAGGGATTGGCTATGGGATGCTCATTTTATAGTCCAAAGTTCACAGATATGAATCCCAGGTCCCATTTTACTGTCAAAATTTTCCAAATCTTTAAGACCCACCCATTGGGCCCATTTTAGCTCAATATATTCACCAAATTTCCAATGGCTATCCTCTCAAGCTCATACCGGATCCCATTTCTAATTATGATCCCAGGTTTCATTTTTGGTCCCGAGTTCCCAAAATCCCAATGGTCCAAGTCCTGCTGGAATCTAATCATGGGGTCCGTTCCATTGGTAATGATGTTTCTCAGGGTTCTCTTGCTCTTGAGTGCCATGGGGGATTTCTCGGTTATGGCCTTGAGTTTAGGTGAAATTGGGTCTCGAGCATCACCACTCCATTGCCCCTAAATGGTTCTCGACGACACTTTTGGTCCCAAATTCCCAAAAATCCCGAATTCGAGAATACTTCGTAGAGCAGAACCGGGATCAGTGGCCGATGATCTTCTCTTATGTAGGCCAGCAGGAGGAGGACCAGGGCCAACACATCGAGCAGCAACAGGGAGGAATGAAGGAGGAAGAAGGATGAAGAAGAGGAAGAGGAAGAATGGAGGAGGAAGAGGAGGGAAGAGTAGAGGAGGGAGAGGAAGGAGAGCAGGGCGACGATCTGGAGAGCATCCTGTGGGGAGGGGGAAGAGAAAGATATCATTGATCCATCCGGAAGGACATTAAAGGATTGGTCCGGAAGGGAGAGGAATATCTTCCGGAAGGATGAGGTGGAGAAAGGGGGATATCTAGCGGAGAAGGGGATATCTAGATCCCAGGAAGGCGAGGGGATATTTTATATCCGGACATTCATCCGGCGGAAGGGAATATCCGGAAGGAAGCCAACATCCGCGGGAAGGGAAATCACATTCATCCTTTCTTGACCGAAGAGGAAGGATTTTTGGTTTTTCGGAGGGAAAGGAAAAGCATAAGTGGGACTTAATCTTCCGGAAGGGGAAGAAAACTCATCCTTCCGGAAGAGTTTATCCATCCGGATGGATGCATTTTTATGGGTTTCCTGACCTTTGAGTGGATGTTGCACCAGCAGAAGTATGCCGGATGAAGGCGGGGAAAGCGTTGGGGGTGAGCGGTTGGCATTTGCCGGAAGACTCTTCCGGAGGATATTCAATGAATATTCTTCTGTCCTTCCACCGGATGATCCGGACGCGTCGGAAGGGATTATCATAAGCGGCGGAAATCCGATTTTTGGGCAAATGGGATCCAGGTCATGATCATTCCATAGGGATTTGGCGACCAAAAATCTCCGATCCGATCACTCACTGATCGCCGATTTGGTGCTGTGACAACTGTGACCATCGCGTGACTTCCTTCCTTCCTCTTTTGATTTTGCTCTCCTCTGCTGTTCGATTGCGCAGAAAGGTCATCATCACTTTTGTTCCCACTGGAATGGTGATGAAGACGAAGATGGATGATCAGCTAAACTGATCAATCCCTTTCGGTCCGTGCCTATGCTTCCGATCAGAACAGAGTGAAGTGATCAGCAAAGAACAAATCTAAGTGATCGGAACTTTTTTGATTGTGAATGAAGGACGAATCGGGGTGATCGGAACAAGAAGCGTAGGATTAAGGGAAAGGGCATAAAGTGATCAGATGTTTGAAAGGGTGAACACTGATCAGAAGGTGGGAATGATCGGGTAAATGAATGATCGGAAACAAGGAGGAGGACGGAGTGATCGGAAGGCTAGAAGGCTAAAATGATTGAAATTGGATGAGAGGAGGGGACGCAGAGGAGATTGGGGAGGAAAGAATGTGATCGAGAATCGGGATGATCAAGGCCATTTGCTTGACCACACCTGAGCGAGTTTAACTGGGTCATTTAACAATCCATGTGTACAAAAAAACAATAACAACAATTTTGATTTGCCACTCTGATCACTTTTCAGATCGATCAGTTTCCGGGTAATTTGTCGTACTTTGTCCTCTTCCGCCGAAGGCATCCGTAACAGGATAAGAGCAACACGAGAAGAAGTCCAAACAGTGCCAAGATGAGTGCCAATGTTGTCCAAAATAGTCGTCGCCAAAGCGCTGAAAATGGAGTGACTAAATTTTGGGCCTAAAATAGATTAATTTTTTTCGCTTTTTGGCGGATGGCCCCCTTTAAACTTTTTTTTTCAATTTTATTTTTATAATGGCCAAGTGCACCCACCGTCTTCCTCCTCCACAAACGGTGCCGAAAGCTGTTGGACCCGTGCCAAATCGGCGTCCATATAGGCGCTGAGCATTTGGTCGTCGATCAGTGTCTCGTCGCTGAGCATCCGCGCCCGGCCAACCAGTCTAAATAGCATCATTTTTTACTTAAAAAGGATTGAAATCATCTATCCATGCTCAACTAATCATTAAATGACGAGGATAACTTAAATCCAATGGATCATCGGATCTGTCAAGTCCAATCCTCCGGTAAACATCTAGCTTTTCTTAGCTGAACCACCAAAAATCCATTAATTTCCCCAGGGTGAAGGCCAATTAAGAGTTTCTCAAAGATTGTTAGCTTAACGAAGATCAGCTACGATCTTTAGTTAATCATTCCATCATCCATACCGAGCAAAGGTTTGGGCCGGCTGGCATGTCAACGACCCCATTCCTCTAGAGACATTCCCCCACGAAATTTTTTTACAGCTATGGGATTTCCGGATATGTAGATATGTACCTCAGCATGTGTTCCGTCCAAAATGTCAAAGCCCTGCGATGGTATCCGTCCGTGTCTCCGACCAATTTGGTTTCGTTTTCGCCCGGCGCAAAATCGATGCGGAAATAGTTGGCGCGTGCCGGATCAAAGGGGCGCGCTTCTTGGCCCGGCGTGCCATTGGCAATAAAATTGGCGAAAAGCGCCGAATGCAAACGCTGCAGGCGTCGGTCGCGCGCCCGGAACACGCCCCGGTTCTGGCCAAGAAGATAGACAAGGTCCTGCGCGTGCTGAGGCGTCCGTGAGCGGGGCAGAGCTGGTCTGATCATGGGAGGAGTGAGTGATCGGAAGCTCAGCGGATCCGGATTGGATCATAGACGGGATAATAGGAGAAGATAATTGCAAATGATCCACGAGATGATCGAAGGCCATATATGTAAGTGGCTTGGAACCCTGATCGGAGGGGATGATCGGAGGCCGGATGATCTATGAAATCCGTCTAGGACCAAAGTTTTCAATAGACTGCAGATGGATCTGATCAGTGATCGGAACCTATGTATATGGATATGCTGGATTCGTTGACGGATTCCGGATTCCGAGTTCCGGAAATTCTGGGGTTTTTTCAGTTCCGAATTCCGGATTCCGAGTTCCGGAATTTTTCCAAAAATCCGGAATTTTAAGCACCACTAAGAATGGCATTTTTGAAAAATACTTCGTACTTTGAAAAGAAGAAAAAATCGAAAAGAAGGGGAAAAATCGCAGAAAAATCGACCAATTATCTCAAGAAACTGGTTCCGAGAGCATAAACGTTCAAAAATTTCTCCGGCGGTCCCTCTCGGTGCCGCCGGAGAAAAAATTTGAGGAAAAATTTATACTCCTGCCCCCCCCATCCCGAAATCCTGGGTCCTGATGAGCGTTTGATTTGGTGTAAATTAAAAAAATTATTTTCCGGTAATTTTTTCGCAACTTTAAGTACAAATATTGGAACTAGGCCCTATCCAGGGGAGAAAATTTTTCTTCACTGGTCCGAAAATCGCAAATTTTACAAAAGGAAAAATCTGAAAAAATTCATAATAGGGTATACTATCAGCTGCCCCAATAGCCGCCGGAGAATCTTTGGAAATTTTATTTTTTCCCTAACCTTTTACCAGAAAATTTACAAATATTACTTAAAAAAATGTTAGTAAATTTGCTTATTTCGATAAAATGATTCAATTTTTTGATTTTTTTTGAAATTTTTTTTTTTGAAAAAATTATAGTTCCGGATTCCGAGCTCCGGATTCCGGAAATTCCGGGGTTTTTTTCAGGCCCGGATTCCGGTTTCCGAGTTCCGCCGGAGTAGAATGAGTTCCGAATTCCGAGTTCCGGATTCCGGAGCAGAAATTTTTGGTTCCGTCCACCCCTGATGGGGTCCCATTCCACGGTCCGGATCCAGCAGATTCCTGCCTCCCTCCTCACCCACCGGGATGCGTTGTCGATGCGGTCATACTCGAACTGGTAGAGGAAGGTGGCGGGCCCCCCGCGACGCACCGCGTTCCGCACGAACAATGCATGCGGCACGTAATAGTTGACGTCGTCGAAGAGTTCGGGCGCCCGACGCACTTACGGAATCAAGCCAATTTTTCATCCCTATCATGGTAAAAAATTCTACCGTACCGTCCCCGTACTCGCGGACGCACTCCAACATCGCCCGGTGGTATATGGTTTCCGGATTCATTGGGGTCGCGTCCGGACCCGCGTAGTTCAGCTGACGCACCATGCGGCGACAGTACAGCCACAGCCGGAGCGGATCCACCCGTCCGCTCTGCGGGTCCAACACTACTGTACTGTCCAACCACTCCTTGAGGGGTGGGGTACTGTACCCTATGGTTATGTGACGCCATTCCTGTACCTTGGACACCGTGCCGGTCAACACGCGGTGCCGGATCATCGTGTTCTGGCGGATCAGAGCGCCAAAAGTGTCCGTGATGATCTGTGGATGGCAGATCAACAACAACATTTACCAAATCCCTAATCTCCATCTAAATCCATCTTAAATGGCCGACTTCATCACCCCATCCGGTGCGATCTCCTTGGCCAATCCGTGGAAGAAGCGTGTTTCGCGTTCCAGCGCGGGCAGTGCCGCGCTGATCACCCGCGCCGGCAATGCCCTCAGGCAATCGAGCACCCGGGACACGTTGGCCCGATCAGCCCAAAACTGATCGGAACGCCACTCCCCCGGGGACACGCAGTTGAAGTGGAGGGCAAGGCGGCGGCTGGACCGCTGGTTCCGGTCTGAAATTATGGCCTCGATCAGAAAATTCAATTTGGGGGATGAAGGTCTGATCGATCGGAAAAACTCAAAATTTTTCCGCCGGGAGTTAAGCATGTGCCGCTGAAGATTCTATATAAAATAAGGTGGACCGGTCGGATGAATGTAGGGCCAGGGTCAGATCGAGCAGGGATGCCCGATAGGACGAAAGCCCAAACCCGAACCTTTCCAAGACCTAATTTCACGGGTTATCGAACGTTCGTCCGGTCTGATTAAAGGTTTAAGCGGATTAAACCTGAACCTCAAGGGGTAAGGAGCCGAATTTGGCTCTAGGTATAACCGAAGGTCTGAACTCCGAATTGAAAATCCCAAACGTTAGCGAATGTTAAGGTAAGCTTCCGAATTGGGGTAAACCCGAACTTTTGGGCAGCATCTCGATGGTGCCCGGTCCGCTCATTGAAACAATCTGCTGGAAGAGGTGGTTGGCACGGGGGCAGAGCATCAGCTGCAAAGATGTGCAAAGACTTCCGGATGGTTCTTCCGGAGACTCACAATTTGCGTGGCCACCGATCCGGAACTCTGTCCGCCCAGCGTGACCCTTCGCAGATCGCCGCCAAAGGCGCCGATTTCCTGGCGGGTCCATTGCAGACTGGCCACAATATCTTTTCGGGGGTCAAATTTGGCCAATCCTTGTTGGCCAAGGACATAATACCGTGAATGGCCAAGTTGGGCGAGTTCAGGTCAGGGAAGCGGAAGTTCAGGTTCAGCAGGCCGAACGCGTTCATCCGGTAACCTGTATGGAAGCGGATTTGGGCCAATTTAAAGGGCTCCACGACAATTCGGCGCCAAAAAATGATAATTCGGGACCATTTTTTTTTGGAAAAACTAAGCCTGGGACATTGGGAAAAACCAAGTCTGTGAAAAACTTGAAAAATTGTGCCGTATTATCGCGTTCCGCGTCACCAACTGAAATTTACCGAAGGTGACTACCACAAGATCCCTGCCGGGTGCACAAAAGTTTTCCGCCTGTATTTCGCAGATTTTTATGAAAATTTTCGACATTTTCCGGGAAAATTCCGGCCCTTTCCCTTCCTCACAATAGTGCGGTCGTCCAGGTTGCGCGCGGTGCCGAACATGAACTGGCCGCCGTAGATGTACTGGAACACGGCACAACCGCCGCGCCGCAGACACCGCTCGGAGGCGAACACGTTGACCAGCAGACAGTCCTCGTCATGCGGAATCGCCGCATGTCCTTCCGGCGAGACGAACCTTCCGGAACAATTGGGTCTTACAGAAGGAAGGGATTTGAAAAGGAGTGGGGTCTTCCGGAAAGGGGTGGAGAGACTTCCGGAAGAGTTGCGGAAAGGGCGCGGCCTTCTGGAAGCGGGATCTTTCGGAATTCCGGAAGGGGCGGCATTTCCCGCTAGAGGATAGGGATTCGTTCTCCTCCATCCGCTTACGACGTATTCCACCAACAGGACGGCCCCTGCTCGGTGGCATTCCGAATGCCCTCCCACGCTTCCGGCGCCTGCGGTCGCTGGAAACGCAACGCCCCTATAGGGGCGCGCGCGTATGGAATGCCGGCGAACATAAAGGCGCGGTCGCCATTGTTGTCAAGCGGAATTGGGCGTCCGCGAAGCGTTCCTGTGCTGATCGAAAACGGTTTAGGACAAAAGGGTTAATAAAGTGCCTGATCTTCCGGATGATCAGCTCCTCTTCATCCTTCCGCTCCAGTGAAGATGACGATGAAGAATGATACAAAAGCAAAACGAAGAGGAGCATCATCCGGCGGATGGGATTAGACGATTATCCCTCCTCAAAAAGCTCTTTTCCGCTTTATTAACCAAATAAAATTGAGTAGTACACGTAATATAAAAAGGTTGGTGATGCTAATTGCTGAGAGGGACCAAATTTTTTTCTGTTTTTCGGTTAAATTTCCAATTAAAAATTGGCAAAATTTGTTTTTGACCGGCAAATGAAAAACTCGGTCCCCCGATTGATCCGGCTATAAGGGGTCGAAATTGGCGTGCATGAACAATGAAAATGAATGTTTTAGTGAAAGATGAATGGAGACGACATAAAAAGCAAAGAACAGACACATTAATAAATGGTTTTTTAGGATTTTTGTAATTTTGTTGGCCTACTGATAAGCCACGAGATTATGAAGGGTAAAATGGAAGTGATTGAAGGGGAGGAATACTAGTAAACCATCACGAACATCGTTAATTGTCTAACAAAAAACCACAATTTCCATCGGAAAATTTCGAAAACTTTTTTTTAAACAATTCACGCGGGGGGCAACTGATCAATGGGCGTGTCGAAGCGGAAGTCGGCCGGGAACAGCTCCTGCGCCTTGGGCAACAACAGTCGGTAGGTCTGCTTGATGGTCACCTCCGCAGCACCCGCAATTTCGCCAATATCTGCGAGGTTAATGACGAATTATTTCGACTTAAATGATCGATCCGCTTAATCCAAAAAAATTATTCTCAATAATAGGTGTGCAAGGGAGGGG
>LDKF01000678.1:4894-59318 GCA_001026735.1 Rotylenchulus reniformis | reverse complement strand
TTTTCCGTTGCGATTTAAGCATTTCAAATTTTTTTAAAGATTTTTGAAGTATGGTGAAGTAGACATTTAAGAATGATAAGTTCGTTGGAATTTATAAAAAAAACAAAAACTATGGGTTAAAAATTTTAAAATTTTAAAATTTTTATTCGCTGAACTTCAAAATAAGTATCAATTTTATAATTAATTATTAAATATTACCAATGACCATCGTAAGTGGCCTTCTAAACTCCAGATTCAATGCTAGATTAGGGTTAAGGAATTTTTTAAGCGAATTTTTCAATGTCAAAATTTGTTCGCGATTTTTATCATTGACATTGTTGATGTGCAGCATGCGCATTTGGTAGGCCAAATTTGACTCTGTATCGAGTCGCATCTCATCAAAAAATTGTAGAAAATTCCTGGGATAAAATTAAAATTTTTTATTTTATAATAATTATTTCAAATATTTAATCTTTCAAAATTTTTAAATATTTAAAAAAGTTTTTAAATTATTTTTAATCTACCATCCCTGAGAAGAATAGACTTAAAAGGGTAAAAATTGAAAAATTTTAACAAAAATTTTATTTTATGCATTAGGTCCTTTATTCTTAAATTTTTATAAATTTTTCGTTTTTTTTCTTTTCTCTATTACTAGAATGTTCTTGTTCACTCAAATTCGAAAAAAAAAATATTTGTAAATTATTATGCAGCTAAATTAAATCAGAATAAAATATTTATTTTTATAATTGTTCACCATTTATGTTCATTTTGCCAATTAATGAACCCAATTTGGACTCCTTTGTATTCCTTGTCTATTGGTTGCAATAAATTCGAAATTGCATAAAAATGCGCCAATCGAGTCTCCTTTAGATACACTTTGCCATGTTCTGGCAACTCATCGAACTCATTAATTGCGATCATTAATTCTTCCAATGCCAAACAATTCACCCTTGATGGGTCAAATTTTTCGCGCAATTCTATATAAGTTCTATATCGGTGATCCAAAAGCTGATTTTCGTCTAAATCCGAAAAATTTATTTAAAAATTCTTATTTTTATTTTCTTTATTTCAGTAGAAATCTATGATGTTAGTTGTTAAAAAAATGCTAATTTCATTGCACCTTTTTCCATCAGATTGATTTTTATTTTTTCTTCTTAAACATTCAATAAAATTCTTACTCATTATATGAAGATCTTCTGGATTAAAAATATTAGGTATATATCTAAAATTTTTGCTGTTTTTATAGTTGTTTTGTTTTTAAGTAATTAAAGTTTTATCAATTTTTCTTTTTTCAATTGGTTTTCAATACATATCCATTGTTTTATTTTTTATCCCATTTTATTTAAATAAAATGCCATTTTATGCACTAAAACATTTTCAATCTAAAATACAAACATACCAATTTTTTTAGTTTTTAATCAAAAAGTATTCATCTCATAAATTTTTTATTAATTTGATTTATGACAAAAGATACTCACAAAACACATTCCCCAATGTTCGCCAGAACTTCCAAAACTCGCAACTTCTCCAAACCGAAAATTTCCCAAAACTATCGTCCAGAAGCAATGCGTCCAATTCAAAATTTTGGTCGCTAAAAACTTCCTCTTGAGACGCATTTAATTGATCCCTAAATTGGTGCACATGGTAAATCATGGCCAAAATGTCGTCCAAAAATATGGCCATCTCGAGACGCACCTTCAGCTCGGAAATCTGATCATCATCAGTCAATGAATTCTTTTTAAAAAAAACATTTGGTTTAATTTATGAATGAAATATGTATTATATGTTTTTAATAGTAAAAAATTCATGCTCATCAAGAAAAAAATGAAAATTTAATTGATCATAAAACAAGATATTTATATTTAAATAAATAAAATATTTGATGCAAATGTGAATTTTAAACTGAATAATTTGCGATTGAAATTTTGATATCTATTTATTTAATTGATTTTAACATTATATCAAGTTTTATGCCTTTGCCAAATCCCTTAGATTATCTGAACACTTAATTAATTACGAAAAAGGTTATACATTGATTTTCGTAGCAAGTTTAATTGAAATTTCATAATATTTTTAAATATCAAGAATTTTAATTTGAATGAATTTTTAAGGAATATTATAATATATAAATTATTAAAAATATAGATTTTTTAAATAAAAATTTACTTCCACATTCGAACTACTAGGTTCATCTGCATCCAGCGGCAATTCCAGCAACAAAGAATAATTTTTATCAAAATCCTTGATGCTCATTCCTGACATAAATAAAAAGATTTTAATATAATTTTTTTGAATTATAATTATCTAATAGTTTAAACATTGTAAAATATTACTTAATTCACAAATTGCTGAATATTTTGCAGAAAAATAAATTAATAGAATAAGAATAATTATTAATAAAGAGTAAAATTGACCCATTATTAATATTCTAAAAACAAAATATTAAATTATTTTTTCAAATAATATTAATATTAGGTATAGCAATCGATATACATTATTTATTGGTAAAATTGAATTAATTATTGCTAAATTATTTATTTCCGATATAATGAATAGTCATATATTTTTGTAATGAATTCAGCAAAAATATATTTGTATTGACAACAAAAAATTGCTCTAATGGATTTATGTATAACACGAATAAAAAATTGGATAATTGACTATACAGAACTTAATTGAGTATTGTTTAAGATAATAATGCCAAGACATATTTTTAAATAAATTTTAAATAAATTTCATTCACTTCCTATAAATTTTAAAAATTTTATGGTGTATTCAAATATTTGGCTTAAAAATTATATTCTACACTATTAATTTACAAATGCAAAAATCTCCATTTGTAAGATAGTCATTTATGTCTGTATTGATGTTAGGAATAAGTACTCATTAATCATTATATTATTGCCAGAAACAGGGTCACTAATAAATTTTTCAAAAAATCAATGCGAACATAGTTCCGATTCGATAATAAATAAATATTTGCAAATAACATAAATATAAAAATTGATTAAAATTTATGTGGTAAATTATAATATATGTTAATCTATAAGAAATACTTTTAAGAAAGCTCAATTTGATGATACAAAATTCATTAATTTCCATGTTAAAGAATGGATATAATGTTATACTATTAAAAATGGTATAAATATAAATTTTATAGAATTTTATGAATAAAAATAAATTTATTCCTTTTTAAATGATAATATCACTGGCATATTATCAGTGTTGGGAAAAGCTCCGGCTCCGCTCCGGCTCCGGAGCTGGAGCCGGAGCGGAGCCAAAATTTCGGAGAGGCCGGAGCCGGAGCTGGAGCCGGAGCCAAAATTTTTTGGAGCCCGGAGCCGGAGCTGGAGCCGGAGCCGTGCAAAATTTTAAAAGCTCCGGCTCCTGGCTCCGGAGCCGAAGCCGTAAATTTTGAAGGCAAATTGAGTGATAGGTCACAGTTTTGGGTGAGGGAAGGGTGAGAAATCGCACACTATTTTTCCCTCTGTGTTATCTCTGTGGCCATCCACTCTTTGTTATCTCTCTGCCTGCTGCCATCCTCTTTGCTCTGCTCAATCTCTTTTTGTCCATTAACGCGCGGTGGCAAAACACCGACATCCAAAATATCGACACTTTGAAGATTGAAACAAAAACTTTTTTTGTTAGACCAGATAGACCAAAAGTATAAAAAGCATAATTGTGCAGAATTTTATGCTCTATCATCCAGCATTTTTGGTTTTCGAATTTGATTGAAAATTTTTGAAATTTTTCGAATTTTTCAAAAAATGCCAAAAATCGGTGTTTTTTCGAAAAATTTCAAAAATTTTGAAGGAAATTCGAAAAACCAAAAATGCTAAAAGATAGAGCTTAAAATTCTGCACCACTTTGCTTTTTATATTTTTGGTCTATCTGGTCTAACAAAAAAGTTTTTGGTTCCATCTTCAAAGTGTCGGTATTTTGGGTGTTGGTGTTCTGCGAAGACCCAGTCCATTAGCCATGTGAGAGAGAGTAGAGAGCAAAAGACGAGCAGAGAAAACGCAAATAATATGCGAAATTCTCTATTTCTCTAGAAACAAATGCAACCTATCGATTTTTTGACTTAAAAATTTTGTAAAAACTCGAGATTTATGGGGCCTAAATTCAAAGGCCGGAGCTTTTCCGGAGCCGGAGCCGGAGCTGACATTTTTCAGTGCCCGGAGCTGGAGCCGGAGCCGGAGCTAAATTTTTAGCGACCCCGGAGCCGGAGCTGGAGCCGGAGCTAAATTTTTAACGACCCCGGAGCCGGAGCTGGAGCCGGAGCAAAAAATTTTCGGGGGTCGGAGCCGGAGCTGGAGCCGGAGCCGAAATTTCTGATTTTCCCAACACTGCATATTATGCAATCATAGCACATAATAATCTAGTCATCTATTGATGTTTATTACACAATTCTGAAGTTCATAACATTTCACAATAAAAGTTTGACATTTATTTAGCAATGTTGTACAACCGGACCGGATTATTTGAATCAATAGATATCACATTTCGCCAAACATTCCCTTCTCTTTCGCCATTTCATCCCATTTCTTCGTTCCGTCCTCTATAAATACTCGCATTTTCACCACTTTTCAGTTAATAATGACTAGGGCCCGACCTTTTAGGGAATTCCCCTAAGCCAAAATAGGGACCTATTAGGGAGCAAAAAAAAGCCAAAATAGGGAGAAAATAGGGAGAAAAGTGGCGAAATAGGCAAAAATAGGCAAAAATTTTTTTTCAAAATATGAACTAAAAAATCAAAAATTTCGTATAAAAAGTATATATAGCCCTTTTAAAACCAATTTAACCATATCTTGAGATGTTTTCAAAAATAAAAATTGAAGATTCATAAAATATAAAACTAAAAAAATTCAAAAAATTTTTTTGAATTTTTTCAAAAATTTGTGAAAAAAAAATTTGAAAAAATTTTCCAAAAATTTTTCGAAAAAAACAAAAAAATTTCCCAAAAATTTTCTGAAATTTCCAAAAAATCCAAAATTTTGGGTTTTTATTGCATTTTTGTGAAGAATTTCTTAAAAAATGGCCAAAATAGGGAGAAAATAGGGAAAATTTTAGCCGGGCTTAAGAAATAGGGAAAATAGGAGAAAAAAAAGTTCATCAAAATACGTTTAACTATGTCTAAAAACGCGTTTCTGAGCGTTTCCCTACGATTTCATGACTTTAAAAAATAGGGATTTCCCTAAAATGTCGGGCCCTATAATGACAGTTCCAAGTGAATTTTACCGTATTGACATTTACATAGACATTGATAGTCCAATTCACATGCTTAATTTCTTTAGTCAATTACACAGAGATCAAAACCAATTTTTTTTTTCTTAATCTTGATAATTCAATTTTTGTGCATCAAAAAACAAAAAATAAATAAAATCTCATCAATTTCTCGGTCTCGATCATGTGTCTCATGTTCATTTCTCACTTATCAGTCTCGAATCCATTTTCGGTCTCGATCTCGGTTCTGGAGTTAGGAAAAATTTGACTCTCGACTAGCACTAATAACCAAGTTCTTGTTGCAGCGAACTAACAAAACAAATCGAACTTAAAGGGGAAAACTGAAAGATAAAATATGAGAAAACAGGGAAGAAGACATCGATATGAGCAAATGCGTCACCCAAAGAAAAAAAAATTATGTCACTAAAACGTCCTTTCTTATTGATTACATTGCTATTTATATCAAATGACATTAATTATTTTTTATGTACAATTGTTGTTGATTTTTAATGCGTATATTAATTGCATTAATAATTATTATTATAAAAGTTAATTTACTAATAAGTATTACTTCCTAATTCCATTTTGCAATTGGAACAACAATTATGTGTTTACTAATAAATTTTAATTGTTTAAAAATATTAAATGCTCGAATAAATTTGATTTAGTTTGGCTGACGCTTGCATTATATTTATATTTACTAATTGTAAGTTCGCAAAAAATACAAAATTTGGAAAAAAAATTTCTAAGATTCTTTGTTTCTAAAAATTAATGATTCTCCCCATTTTATTTTAAAAAATTTTATTTGATTATTTTTATTATTAACACCATCATGGTGATAATGTTGATGATTTATTCAAAATTTCCTAGAAATATAAAATATTATTTTTATTGATTTATTCTCTTTAAATTCGACAAAATATCTATGCCTGGAAGGAACACCCATATCAGAGGAATACATATGCATATATGTATATGCGAGAATATGCCCCAAAAATTGGCAAATTTGTTCAATTATACGAGAATCATCAATGAAATTTATGATTTTCAATAATTCGATTCATAATATTATTATTTTAGACTTATTATTTACTATCTTTTGTATGAACAAAAAGTTTTTTAATTCTATATTTTTAGCAAAAAAAATTTAAAGATTATTTATATATACACAAATGCAATATATACACCTATATAAATGTATAATTAGATCATTTTTGATTCTATTGTGGCTGCCGACTGTCTTACCCGCCATTGAGTTGGGCAAAAGTTTGAATTTATTCCCATTAAAATTATATAAAATTTACTTATTTGTTAATAATCGATCCTTCATCTGGCATTTTACATGTAATAAATATTATTCATAACTAATATCATAAAATTATTATACTTGATTGTTTTTTGAATCAATTTTAATCTAAAAATCAAAAAACAAATTTTGAATTTAAAGTAATTATTTAGACTTTAAATTTATCTTACTATTGTATTAAATATTGGTTTTTGCAATTATTATAAATGTTTTCCAATAAAAAATCATCCTTATCTACATTACATGATATAATTTTATCAAATATATGCATTGACTTTAAAAAATTGTTTTTTAAAGAATTCAGTGTAGATAGTTTTTATAAATCACTATTATAATATATTTTACTAATTATTTGCAAATAAATATCTTTTAATATTTTATTACCCTTTATAATCGTATCTAATATAAATATTCCTGTATATTTGATTTCTTAAACCACAGTGTCCATCACCCAGCTTGACCAATTATACACCAAATTGTTTCATTTGCCTTGCTCCAAGGATGAGTTAGAAGTCAAAGCTTTGACAGAACTCCACAATGACGAGTCAGGATTAAATAGTATTGATCAAATTCAAAAATTAGTGATCGAAGTCAATCTCATATCCGGCCACATCATGAACCTGTTCAACCCGCAACAATTGGCTAAAAATTACAAATTTTCACACACCATGGAGATAGTCCAAGAGAAAATCGCTGAATTCAACCAACTCACTTCTGAACTTGAACTGATGGATTATTCGCAAACAAAAGTGTGTTTATTGTGGGAATTCTGGCGACATTTGGAGGAGATTTATGGTAGATTAAAAATATGCTTTTAATTAAATGCTTTTAAATAAATATTAAATAAAAAAAACATATTTGATGGGTTATTTTAGCCATACTTAGAAATAAACTACAGTATATTCTTTAGAAATCGTGATTACTTTTTTTCAAGCAACACACTTTTGTACTTGAAATTGTGGATTAATCACAAAACACACACCAATAGAAGACCACTGAAAAATATTTTAATTAGGAAGTTAAAAAATTGGAAATAAAATAGAAAAGCAAGTAGCTAGCCAATTGATTTTACTTATTTTTTTTAAAACAATGCTGTTGTTCAAATTTTTGAGGAGAAATTTTTCAAGAAATAATGAAAAATATAAAAAAATAATATATTTAGTGGAACATGAGCTTGTTGAACCTCAAGTTCGTGAAAAAATTGATTATTCGGAAATTGACTGCGATAAAATTAAAGAAAATTTGAAGAAAAATGAATTGGACGAAAGTGCAACCATAAATTGGATTGATGTATATTTGGAGGACCTGAACTTGCTTCATTTCAATGCGATTAATTATTTGTTCGAAGGAAATACAGGGAGTGGAAAAATTGAGATCAAAAATGACATAAATCGGTAATTATGATAATAATGGAACATAGGTATTAAAAAAGTGATTAAATATGCTATAAATATTTGAAAGAAAATAGAAGAATCGTCCTATCTCCCTCATTTATAACGGGATGACAAATAATTTTAACAAAAGAAAAAAATAAGAATATATGCGTAAATATACAAAAAATAAATTAAGAGATAAAATCAAAAAAAAGTAAAAATAACGTATAATAATTAACATTTATTTTTCTTTTTTTGAATTAATAATCTAAATAATTTTATCTTGAAGACAAAAAAATTTTAAAAAAAGAAAAAATAAGAATATATACGTAAATATACAAAAAATAAATTAAGAGATAAAATCAAAAAAAAATAAAAATAACGTATAATAATAAACATTTATTTTTCATTTTTTGAATTAATAATCTAAATAATTTTATCTTGAACATTTATCTTTCCTTTTAGAAAATATTCATTATTAGCCTCTAAATCCTCTAATAACAATAATTAATTTTAGTGAATTTTCGCGATTTTTTGATGGTGCCAAATTTGATGGCGAAACAAATTTTTCTTATCAAATTCGCACTTTACGGTCTAAAAATGCCGAAAAAATTGAATCTATAAAGCGCATGTTTGGCCAGCTATTGAATCCTGATTTGCTGAATGCATTGGAAATGAAACAACCAACCATAATGGCAGCCGGTAACTTTATTAAATAATTTTTTAATTGAAAATTTAAATAATTTTCTATGGTTGAGATTTTAATAAATAATTTTACAATTAATGATTCAATTTTCTCTATGAATTCCATAGAAATTTCTCTTATTTTTATTACTAAATTCAAATCATTTTTAAATTTTCTACTATTGCATTTTTTATTTTTTTATTTGCTAGAAATTCAGGAAAATTTTCAGGTATTATATGATATATTTTATTCATTCATTAATACAGAGTATAATTCCTGGAAAAGATAAAATTATCTACATATTTATTCAAATAAATCATAAATTATAACTTAATTTTTATAATACATCTTTAATTATAAATAATATCGTTTTTTTATTCAGATATAATAGAGGATCAGCGATTAGCGCATTTTTATGTTCTACTATTGTCACGAGATACAGCATTGGCTAATCTGACTGAGCAAGAACTGTCCTTGCGAATGTTTTTCGGGCGATGTTGGACCATTTTCATCAATGTCCACACAATTCATCAGAAAATTGGTCCAAAAATGCACAAAAATTTGGCAATTTTGGTCACGAAAATTGTTAAAGAATGGGAAAATGGGCTGGAAATGTTCGGGAATATCTACAGAATTTGCCAAAATATATTATTGGCAATGCAAGGTTTCTGGTACCGTCTGGCCATGATGTACAACCCAATGGTAAAATTATTGCGGAAACACCACAATAATGACGACTTTCAACCCATGGTAGAGCAATAATACAATAATTAATTTTGAAACATAATAAACACTGTGCGGATAAAGTTCTTAAACTTATCAAAAGCGAAATTTTTTCAAAAAGCTTTTAAACAATTAAATCAAGTATATAAATCAATCATAAAAATAATAAGCCTTATTAAAACTAATCAATGAAAAATAAACAGTTTGTATAATTTATTAAAATTAAAAGCCCACTAAAAATAGATAAAAAAATCTTATTATATATTTAAGAAAAAATCATCTGTTAAATTTTGCAATTTTTGTGCTAACTATTAATTTTTTTGAAGAAATCTCTGGAAAATTGAACAAAATATAAATATGAACTTTTATGAACCTTGTGTCAAAGTTGAATAATTATTATGATTTTACATCTGATAATAATAAATTATTCATTTTATTTTTGAGCTTGATTTATTTTATTTTTTATTTACGTTCAGCCTATGGTTCAAAGCGATAATAATCGAAAAATGTTGGACCCTAACACCACAAGGGATGAACTGCTCGAGGAGCATGCCCAGAACATGATCAAACTGTTCAACCATGGCCAAAATGCTTTTACGGAAGCATTTCAAAATTCCATAATGGAAGCAAAGGGCTATAAATATCGATTTAGACTGTTTTTGACCAAAAATTATGAAAAAGTTGACATGTACAAGAAAATTTTTGAAAAATATCCGGAAATCGGGCAGATGCAAAGAAGTGGTAAAAATTTAAAAATTCTTCATTTCTATTTAATAACTAACTATTTTATTTTCAATTAGAGGAAAATGGAAAAAGAAAAAATTTATTTTATATACAATTAAAATGATAATTTTATTATTTTTGTTTTTTTTATACCAGTTATATTCGTTTTAGTTCAATAAAATTTGCCTATGAAAAGCAAAAATATAATTAAATTAATTCATTAATTTTAGATTTAATGGCTGAACATATAGTCGAACTTCAACTGCGAACTTATCTTGTATTTTTGGATGCCAACAAGGAGGAAAATTTATGGAAGCGGGCTCAATTCCTGCTGAATAATCTTGCCTATTACCAATGGTTGTTTTTAAATATTTAATAAAAAAAATCTAATCCATTTCCTAAAAATAATTTTATATATTTCATTTTTATGATATCAAACACAAAAATATTAAGTTGATAAATTCTGAATTATGACAAAAATGAAAAAAATTAAATCATCGGATCTCCAAATGATAGATAAAGTATGAGCTTATTAACCGAATTATAGTTTATTTAATTTTTTTTTATTAAAATTGCCAATTTTTCTAGAATGATAAGCATTTTTTCGTTTTTTTTTGGTTCCAATTGCCTATCTTTATTATTATTATTTTGGTTTAGATTCAACATCTCAAAATTTCAGGTTCAAGAATCTCGGTCCCCTGCCCGAAAAAATGACAGATTATTTGGATGATTTTTTTGCCCAAATCGAGTTGTGGATGGATTCAGCCCCCGATTTGGCTCCAGAGGAAATTGATCTGTTGATAGTCCAATGTGCCCAAATCCTTTACGGTTATAGGCAGAACTTTTTCTTATTATGTGGGGGCCACGATGAGGAGGTGGACCGACAGGTTAAACATTTTTTAAATATTTTTGATGAAAAAATTTCAACTATTTTTATTACATATATGCATAAGGTTTTTTAGATATTAATTATTTTGACCACCTAGGTATATAAAATAGAATAATGAATCTTATATAATGAATGCATATTAAATAAAGTATTTTATATATAATGATTGGTATTAAAAATTATTTATGATTTTTTTCCAATTATCTATTATTTTTTTAAATTATTATTAGATCGCTTATGTATGTTACATGGCTGATAATACTTTAGAAAATTACATCAATAATTATTTAAATATTTTATTACTTTATTCTAAAGATTTTACTATCGATTTAAAGGATTTTATTTAGAATCATGGAATATGAACAAATTATTTAGTGCAAAATAAATGCTTGTATAGTTTAACGTAATTCGAAACTATACTTATTTCATTTTTTCATGGCCAAAATTTTACAGGTAATGGAACAAAAAGCAAAAATTATGGTGAGCATGATGCATCAGGATATCATCGTGAAACTACGAAATGAGGAAAAGAAATTCCAAAAAATGCTAAAAAGTAAAAGTTCAGATGATTTTTACATGATTGAAAAATTCTTCCAAAAATATTTGAATTTTTCGCAGAAAAGGCATGAAATAAATTATTTAACAATGAATTTTCAGCAATTTTTGTTGACAAGGATCGCATCAGCCAAATGTTTATGGAAAATAATGTAATTGAACTTTTGCTCAAACAGAGTCTTGGAGAGGCAGAACTTGGTAATTTTAAATTTTTTTTGTTATAGATTAAAAATTTTCCGAATGTTTTTCCTATATAANCTACGAAATGAGGAAAAGAAATTCCAAAAAATGCTAAAAAGTAAAAGTTCAGATGATTTTTACATGATTGAAAAATTCTTCCAAAAATATTTGAATTTTTCGCAGAAAAGGCATGAAATAAATTATTTAACAATGAATTTTCAGCAATTTTTGTTGACAAGGATCGCATCAGCCAAATGTTTATGGAAAATAATGTAATTGAACTTTTGCTCAAACAGAGTCTTGGAGAGGCAGAACTTGGTAATTTTAAATTTTTTTTGTTATAGATTAAAAATTTTCCGAATGTTTTTCCTATATAATTTTAGGATTTTATTTTTTTTTATTTAGTAAATTTTTAAAATGAAAGAACTTTTTTTATTTTGCTAAAATAATGTTTTACCAATTTTTTTACATTTAAAAGTTTTAGTTGGGTTGAATCAGCTTGGATCTTTTTTTTTGAAGCTCATCAATAAATTGAGATAATAATTATATAAAATTAAAAAATAATAATTTTTTCTAACGAACTTTGATTACATTTTTTATTTGGTGGATCACATTAAATTTTAATGAATATGTGATATTTAGTATTGCACTTAATTGATTACCATTTTTAATAAAAGTTTGTAATAGTTTACTTGGTTAATAACATATTCAAATAAATTTATTCTTGTCAATACTTTTTAAAGAAAAAATTTTTTTTTTTCAGATGACCAGGAATTGCACAATATGATGTTACAATATCAGACCATTTTTCTCCATGAAAATCCAACTCCCGAACAAAAAGGCTTCCTTGACATCAATGCCGCCTATCTTTACCATAGACACAATCTTCGACATTTGTTGGCATTGATTGGACCGATGAAGTCCATGGAAACCATGCCTAAGTTCACAAAAATGGTCGAACAGATCGAGGTGTAAATTTGTAAAAAATTATTTTTTCAACTAAATATCATTTGTTCAATCTATTGACAAGTAATTTAGAAAAAATTTACATAATTTAGAAAATTAATTATTCAATAGTTTTTAAAAAATTTTCAATTATCCTTCGTCTCACTAATATGGATAGGATTTTTGTTAGAATTTTTTTTATAAAAATTAAAATTCTTTAAAAAATTATTTTATCAAAATTATATATTAATGATTGAACTAAATTATAATTGACTAATAATTTATAATTTATTATCGGAAATTGGAGTAAATAAATTATCCAAAAAAATATATACAGTACAACTATCACATACTTATGGTAAGGAATTAAAATAAATAAAAAATTTAAAATTTTTGATATTTAAAAAATATTTACCTAAGAAATCAGATTATACAAAAAGATTCTATAAAAATTATTGAATTATCATAAAATATATTTTATTTTTGCTTTTTTCGGACTATCAACATGTTTTTTTTCTTAGGATGACGTAAAAAATGTCGAACTTCTGGCCAAAAAAGACTTTAATACCGAGCAGAAATTTACTATGCTTTGCTATTTGGCCAGCATCATCGACTACATGGTCCACAATGGCACAATGATGGCGGAAAATCCCAAATATAAAAAGGGACTAATTGGACATACAAATGCCGTTACTAAGGTGAGATAATTTATTATCAATAATAAAATAAATATTTTTTTCACTTTTTCGGTGAAGAACGAAATATATCAATTAATTTATAAAATATTTTATTTATTAAAATTTTTACATAAATTTTTGTAAAGATAAATAGAATATTTCCAACACATAGATCACATTAATAAGTTTCTTTTTTCAATTATTTCTAAAAATTATGAAGTTATTTATCATCTTATCCGTTAATTTCAAATTAACACTTAAAAAAATATAATGAAAATTAAAAAAATATTATCAATTTTTATGTTTTTCAAAATTATTTATTTTTTTAAATATAAAAAAGGATGAAAAATTCAAAATTTAGAAAAAACAATCAGAATAGAAATTATCTGTCAATTATATTATTTTTTAATTAAAATTATACTTAATTTTATTATTAAATCAATGAATAGTTTATAATCTGTCGTATAAAGCTGAGGAAAAATGGCTAGAATCACTATTTTTTATTCATTAAGGTATATCATGCCGATATCAGAATAAACATTTCAATTTTGTTTCACAGTCAAAAAAATAATTAATAATATTTACCTATCGATAGAAAAAAAACATAATTTCATCATAAATAAAATATATAATGGAGTGAAATATTTTTATTTTTATCTTAACAAAAAATAATGTTCAAATAAGAAAAAATGAAATATAATCTTGAATTTTTTTTATATTCTTAATTGTTTTGTAGGAGACAGTAATTGAGCCCCATGAGTTGGATCTACGATGGCAAAAACCTGACTGCACAAACAAAAAAATAGCTGAGCAAAATTTCGCTTTGATCATGAAGGAATTACCACCAATCCACATGACCGCTCTGAACATAATTGCTAGAAGATTTCGGCATTTTATCACTTTTATCAATGAAAATTCGCCCAAATTTCCGGGTCTAGAGCAGTATAGTGAGTTACTTATAATTAAACTTAAGTAAAAAAAATTAAATAATTAAATAAAATGCTTTTTCCTATAGAAATTTTTTTTTATTTAACTTAGAAAGAAAAGGAAGAGGGGTAAAGAGAGAATAAACCGATCTAAAAACTAAGATTAAAAAATATTAATTTTCCCTAAAAACGATGAAATATCAATAACAAATACTACAGGATTAATAAACGAAACTATTTTATTTTTTGAAAATAAAATTTTAACCCACCATAAAGTGCATTATTCGGAAGCGGAACAAATTTACATGTACCAAATGATGTTTGAGACCGATGATCCGGATTTTGCACGCAGAATGGAGTCTGAAATTGCACTGTATTTGATGCTTACAAAGGCAAAACATAATGAATCGAAAAGAAAAAATGATGCGAAAATCGAACCCATATCAGCAGAAGTGTACGCAATGATGAGGGTAATAAGCATATAGGTTGTAGTCGTGAAATTTGGCCTTGGCTTAATCAATTTTTTTCGAAGACGAAAAAGTTATTTAAATTAAAATTATTTTTGAAATTTCGATTAATAGGCTTATTTAATTTTTGTTTAGTTAGAATTTTTCTTAAATTTATTCGATAGAAATAATTGAATACTCGCTGTAATGCATCTGGTATAAATTTCCTCATACTATTTATAAAATTAATAAATTTGAAAAAATATAGATTATAATATTTATCAAGGTAAATTCAGATCTATATATTTTCTACCTATATTATTTTACTTACATTTTGTAAAAAAATATGCTATAGAAGGCTTAAATTGATATAGAATATAGGGAAAGGATTTTTATAATTTCAATTCCATTATTTTCAGATCATCCAACTCTATACACCGGATTACATCCACCGTATGTTGTGCCCCCTGATCTCATACATTCTATTTTTGGATGCAAAAAAGCCAGACAATTGGGGCTCCCCTTTCTATTGTTTTCAAGTGAACACCCCGAATCTGATCGCAACCCAGCGAAAAGCGATGGTCCATGCACATTTTGCGTTTTTCCAACAAAATTTTGATGAGTTTGACGCAGACGCAACAATACTGAGAATTTTACGCGAAAAATGGGGAGCCATGCTGAGGCTGGAACAGGTGGTTGGTGCACCAGGATTGCAAACGTTGTGGAACAGAAATTTCATCCGCGCAAAGCTGATCAATCGAAATTGTAAGGAAAATCGGAAATTTACCTTTACTAATATAAAAATTAGATTTGACATATAATTTTTAATATAGGAGGAAGTTGAAACTATTTTGGCATGGCATTTGGGTTCTTTCGTTACTTCTGTTAGAAAATAATTTGGTGCCAAAAGAACAAAAAAAAAATCATCAAAAGCGAATGTGAAAAATTGTCCACAATAAATCTTTTTTTTTCAATTTGGAAAACCCTTGTAATGCAAAAATCATGACTTTTTACTCAACACATCTTTATAGAATGGTCTAAATTTTTTTCACTTTTCACACACCAAATTCACATTAATAACAACTTTTGAATGAAATAACTCCTAAATGAAACGATCAAATGTTTAGAGTTAGGAAGTCAATTTACAAAAAATTCTTCAAATTAATTGGAAAATATTCTTTAATAAAAAAGCGGGGAATATATTATTATTAATATTATTATTTTTCCTTTTTATTTTTCAACGATGACATACAACTGTTGGACAATTATTATCATGGGTTGACATCGTATTCGGGCCTTTTGGAATTGGCCAGTCGTTTGGCGGCCGACATTTCCGTATGGATGACCGACTTTTGGGCCAAAGAAAATCAAAACAAAGTGTTGCAAGAAATTTTGGATTTAAAATGGTTGAAATTCCGCATTTTCTACGATTCTTGTCAAGAACCGGAAGCACAAGTTGTCCTGAAACTGAGTTATACTCTCGCTTACATTCTACCGGGTATGATACCAATGTTATCTTTAAACGAGTTTCTAATATTCTAAAAATAATTCTATTCTTTTTTAGAAAATTTATAACGATTTTCCGTTGTTGGATTCATATTAAAACTGAAAACGAGAGGTTATAAAAATTTCGATGTGAGAAAAAATCCAAATTTACTAAACCAAAATTTTTTAGCCTTTTGCGAAAATCCTTGAAAATATGGGTATTTGAATATTATTATTTAGACCTAAAAAATGACCAAAAAAGGATCGTCTACATAAGAGTCTACTTCTTTTTCATTTTTTACTACAAACTTCTTTTAAGCCAAAATTTGATCAATTTTGAAATTAAGATAAAATTTATAATTCATTAATATTTTTGTAATCATATTTATTCCATCTCTATATTATCTATTATCATTATATCATCTACATATCTTTTTTTTGAATTATAATTTGATCGATTTTGAGGATAGATATAAAAAATTTTCGATTTAAGCTATAGCTTCTCAGCCCATAATAAATTTCAGAGATCAAAAAATTTGTGGCCAAATTCAAACCCAAAACTACGCTTAGTAAGGCCAAAAAGGCTTGGGAGAACATGGAACTGGCCGCAAACTCTCGCGCAGAACACCAATGGATTGAGGAGGGTGAGGAACTGGCTGCAGAACCGATCGAAATCATACAAGATATGCATTTTGAAAAATTCCAAAAATTGCTGGTGATCCAGGAAAATGATCAGTCGGAGCTAGCGAAACGGGCAAGGAAAATCATAAAATGTAACGAATAGTTGCAAAGAATTTATTAATATTAATATGATATGTAAATTACAAAATTTTTACAAAGACATAACACGATTAAATAAGGTTATTTTATCAATCATAATACCCTCCGAATTATCTATACATTAGATATCTACCTATGTTAATTTCTTAATTTTTTAATGAAATGTTATATGTAAAAAATTCCAAAAATTACTATTAGAACGTTTCATGTTTAAAATCTTCAAAATAGGGTAATAATAAAGCTGCTATCGCCCCCCTCCCCTTTGGGTCAAAAAATTATAAAAAGGATTAAGTATATATATAAAAGATGTTTGTTACCCATGCCATTCACACTTTTTCCCCCAAATAAAAAATGGCAATCGAACAATTATGAAGTCTAAATAATATTCAATGCTACGAACTTCTGGCCCTAGATTAAAACGAATTCGATGAGTTTCTCTAAAAATTTTTGTTTCTTTATTATATTCATCGATTTTTCATAAAATAAATTTTTTGACGTGAGCTCAATTCCGACGTTATATTCGGATTCTATGCCCTTGGAAAAATCCCACAAAATACAAAAATTTAGGCTTTTTATCAGAAATAATTTTTTGGTCCAAAAATGGGGGCACTAGCATTACTATTACCCATTTATTTCGCTAAACAACTTTAAAAAATAATAACTTATACATGGTATATAATTAAAATATTATAGTATTGACCAAGAAAAAGGAGAGTCGGGAAAACTTGCTACAATTTTTGAAAATGGACCAAATTGAAAAATTATTTGCAATAATTGGCATTGAATTATCTAAAGATGAAAAAGAGTTGGAAATCGTAGAAAATGGAGACAAAATAAACAAAAAGACACTGAAAAATCGGCGAAAAAAGGAAGCGAGGAAAAGGAAGAAAAATAACAAATTAAGCCAAGAAAGTGAAACCAATGAAAGTGAAGGAACTGAAATAACCACTGAGATAAAGTTGACGGATGAGAAAATTGATGGGAAAAGGGTGAAGAAAAATAAAATCAAAAAAAAATTCGAAATTTCGGAGTTGAAACCATCGGAAAATTATGGAAATATTATGAAATGCGAACTGGCCAAAATTTGTTCAATACAAGGTAAAATTGAATTATGTTATTTTTTAATTTGGAGTACTAAAAATTAAAATAAGTTAAGTCTTTGGAAACCATTTAAAAATTTTTTTAATCGGGCTGATATTCAAATATCAATAAAAAAATTATCAAAACAATAAAATAAACTATAAAAAAAAATTTCTTTAAAAATTTCTGACTTTTAGCAAAATATTTTTTCTCACCATTTTCGATTAAAATTAATCTTTTTAAAATTTTAAGGCCCTTTCGATATATAATGAGAGATATAATGAGAGCATTAAAAATAAAATATTAAAATTTTTTAGATTTTTGCAATCAAACGTTGTTATTCGAGAAGTACAAGGAATTTGTTGAAAATCCAACTTATGAAAGACGAATTATATTAAATATTGAAGCCTTTTCAAATGAGATTGAACAACGGATCAACTCTATTGATCAGCTCAAAGAAATTAATTTTATGGAATATTTCAAGGACTATGAAATTGGCCAAAAAATTATCGAAAATTGGGCAATTTTGAAGGAAGAAATATCGATTCCAACTCTTGAAGACGAGCAAAAAATGCTTGAAATCAGTGAAAAATTGCAAAAAATTCTATTAGAACTTTTGCATTTTATGGATGGAATTGAATTTGAACAATCCAACGGATTTTCTCAAAATATTTTGGTGCAAATTCATCTGAAAAATTTATCTATGGCAATATTAAACGATGATAATTTGGCTAAAAAATGGTCCAATTATGATACACATTTGAAAAGAGAAAAATTATACTATTTAATCAAAAGAAGGTTTGGGCCTTTCCGTTTTGAGGCCATAAAATTTGATTGGGAGAGAATGATGGACCAAATTCAAATTGGTATGTATTTTTTTTTAAATATATCCTATTATAATTAAAAAACTTATATTTAGATACTGATTTATATTCCAAAATAGTAATTGATCAAAATTGGCACTATTTGCAGCCGTATTTCTCAAAAATATCTCAGCAAATTGATGTCCAAGAGTATCAATCACCAGATCAGCAAAATAAGGCTAAAACCTAAATATAAACATTGAAAATTTGTTTTTAAATTTAGATTGAAGATAATTTCACAAATGCCATTATCAATAATGCGGATCTGAAAGTGCATGAAGAATTGGTCCAAGAATCGCTGAGAACAATCCATTCATTGGCAGATGAATGGGTAAATCATTTTTAATTTTTTGTTCAAATCCATTTTATATATCAAATCGGTCATAACATCTTCTGTATATATATTTTATAATTTAAAAGTTCATAACCTTTGCTGATAATTATCGCATAATTTCATTTCATTACAAAAATCGTCCATGGAATTAAAAATAAGAAAAACAAAAAATATTAATTTTTTATTACCTTATTATAATAATTTAATATGTATAGTTTTCCATAAATTTGCTAAATAATTTTTAGTCCAACGGACGAGCCCGATTGCTGATCACCGGCTCCTATATGCTCGGAACCCATACCATTGATTCGGACACAAATTTAATCTGTTTAGTCCCAAGAAAAACGGTGAAGAAAATTGATTTTTTCGGGGATGAAAAGACGAAATGCGAAGAAAGTTTATGTACGATTGAGGAGCATAAAACATCACTATTTTGCCGCCTTTGTGAGGTTAGCTATCATATAAAAGCATTTTGATTTTTTAATCAACTAACTATTGAAAAATCCTAAAAAAAATCCAGTTTTATGTAGAGAATTCAATGAAAGTTCGTGGATGGTCGAAAGAATATTTTTTTGATGTGAAATTTTTTTGTTGGATTTTTTTCTGGTTTTTACTAATAAGTAATGGTTTTACATCCAAAACAACATTTTATAGTAGATCCATAAAAAGGCTTTTAAAAATATTTAAAAAATTTACCCTTGTGCCTGCGCAGATTTTGCAGAATAAACGAATTTTAGTATAAATTTTTTTATTTTATTATTAATTATTATTTTATAAAAAATAATTCTATGAAAGTTTTTGATAAAACTAAAGACGTTTTTATAAACTATAAATTAAATTTATATGTTCGAATTTGAGAATCCAATTTTAATCAAGACATTTAACTATTAATCATTTGTTTTCAGCTCATTTTAAAAAATAAATAAATTTTCAGAACCAAAAGGTGTCAGAACTTGTGAAAATCACTTTTGGCACAATTTTCTTGATCAAATTCAAATTTGATAAACTCCAATTTGATATTTCTTTTGTGTCGATTCCTTATCGAAAAATATTACCAAGCAAAATCAACGATGAAACAATTAATAATTTTATGCCAAAATTTAGTTCAGTAAATTTAGAACAACGAAAAATGCTTCGTATTTTGTCAGGTAAATATTTATTTTTAGTTTTTGTGATTAAAATATTTTTATTTCATAATCTATTTATGGATTTATCATTTGTTAAATAATAAAAGCAAAGAAGATTCAGTGAATTTTAATTTTTTTTTCTAGGTTACAGTTCAAACTTGTATATCTCTAATCTGATACTTGAACAAGACAATCGAAATGATTCAATTTGGGAGAAAATTCTACAAATTAGAATTCCCAGAAAGTGGAAGTCGAAATTGAAATTGCTCAGTAAAAATGCCAAAAATTTTCAATTTTTAACGAAAATGTTGAAGATTTGGGCAAGAGGCTAGTAAATTTGCAAAAATTCATTAAAAATTCTATTTTTTAAGATAATTTTATTTATTCAAATAAATATGGCTTTTTGAATGGTGCTATGCTGACGACTATGGTGGCAAAAATAGTTTTACTCTATCCAAGCGCATCAATTCAATTTTTAGCTGAGAAATTCTTTTTAATTTATTCAACGAGGTAATTTAGGAATATAAGATTAATTTTTGTACTATAAATTATTTCCTTTATTTTTAAAAGGGAAATATATTTTTATTTTACCGATATTAATTTTTTTCTAAAAATTTATTAATTTTTCATTATAAGGTAAAAATCGAAAAATTCAAATTTTTTATAATTTTTTCCGGATTATTATTTATTTATTTCAGACCAGCAAGAATACCAATCCAAATTATGAAAATTAAATTTGATGGACAAAATGATCCATTTTATGCCCGGAACCCTAATGAACAACACATGCCAGTTTTTACCCCCGCAATTCCTACTCAAAATGCCGGTAGACTAATTACCCATTCGATTGCAAAAATTCTTTGGCGAGAAATGATCAAAGGTATAAAATGAATTTTAAATTACATGAATATATCCAGCTAATCTGCTATTATATACAAATTTGTTAAAAAATAAATATAAACTTTTTGGTTACTCGACATTTGCGTCCCCGATTTTGCGCCCCTCAGCGGAAATGACATTTGCGCCCCAAAAGTTTCTTATTAGTCGAAAAAATTTTTCAAAAAAAATTTTGTAACCCAAAAATTTCTTGGGCGCATAATTTTTCAAAAAAATTTTTAACCAAAAATCTTAGATGCAAATTTTTTTTCAAATTTTTTTTCGCAAAATTTACGTCAGCAAGGACTAGGTACAATTAGAATGTAATTTTAAGTCGAACTAAATTCCATTAAAAATAGCTGGTGCTAAAAGATAGCTGAGGACCAAATGGAATGATCGCCGTTACTCATTTTTTGAATTTTCAAATTATTTTTTAATTTTTTTGGGTCGGGCGCAAATGTCTAGGGCGCAAATATCGTTTTGGCTTAGGGGCGCAAATGTCGGAACACCAACTTTTTAAGCCAAAATCCAATGATCAATATATGTCGTGAAAATTATCCAATTGTTAGATTAACCGACACTTTAGAACTCGCATTTGAGGACCTGATATTTGAGGACCCAGTATTTTAAATTTAAATAAATAATTTTTTTATGATTTGGGTCAAATTCATTCCTCAAGATTTCAGATTTTTGTAACTGAAGATTGATGTCCAGAGTTTTCTTCTTTGGTGAAAATTTCGGTTTGGGATCCTCAAATGTCGAGTCCTCAAATATCTGAACAAAAATTATTCATAGTTACTCCATTATTTACTAAATGCAACTTTAACATTTATAAATTTCATAAAATAATATTAATTATGAAATTAATTATGTAGATATTATCTCCATTATTTACAAATAATTATCGAAGAATTATATTGCTAAAATTTATTCATCAATTATTAAAGAATTTTTTATTTTAATATTTTTATGTTTAGCTCTTGGCATAATAAGAAATATTAAAATGCAGAAAACTGATTGGCAATTATTGATAAACAATTCCGTACCATTTATTGAAAGGGTAAAATTAAAAAAAAAATTAATTTTTTCGTACATTTTTAGTACGAAACTTTCATTATGATAAATTGCATTGCCGAATCACAAGTTGATGGAACCGAATTTTGTCAATTTGTGGATGGCCGAATCCGGCTACAGTTGGTCTATGATATAGATTTGTTCGACGGAAGTATTGAAACTCATTTATATCCAGAAATTTATCAACAAAATTGCAACATTCCGAAAGAATTTTTGGAATCAACATTTGGGTAATAAGTTCAAATAATGAAAAATCTATATTATATAAAATAATATTGTTTTTATAAAATAATTAATTAAAAATAATTTTATTAAAAATAAATCTCAGCAAAACAATACACAATGATAATAATTAGTCAAAAAAATTAAATAAATATTCAGTAAATATTGCGGAAAATACATTTGTTAATTTTTATTCTTTTTTTTATTTTTAAAAATGTAAAAAGCAAAATGATAAATTTTTTATAGTATGAAATTTTTTTACCAAATATTCATTTTATTTACTATTTTTATTTCCCTATGAAAGAAAAATTAACCTTGCGTTAAATTTATAAAATTTTAAAATTTTATAAAATAAAATTTTAGGCAAAATTTCTGCAAAGTCTGGTTGGTGGGTGTGAAAACTCGTTTGCATAATGCGTATATCAACACGGTTCTAAACAAATTTGATATGAAAATTAAAAAGCATTTTTTGATTTACAACCCACACAAAAACCAGGGAAGCTTTGATGAGTCGATTGATGAAAAATATGCTAAACTAAAAATGGAACTCAAATCGCATTTATTGCAGAAGCAAAAACTCGTGGACATGTAAGGCATAAATAATCTTAAAAAAGGGTATAAAATCTTAAAAAGCTGATAAACGTTCAAAAAATAGTTCGCGAATAAGTAACTTCTTATAAATATTAAGAATTTAATTTAATTATTAATGTTCAGTTTATAATTTTTACTTATAATATTTAAATTTTATACCGTATTTTCTCTATTTTACGGTACCTTCTAATTTAACGGTACTCTCTAATTTAGCGGTACCTTTCGGTCCAGGTTGAAAAATTTAACGGTACCCCTCTAATTTAACGGTACCCTCTATTTTAACGGTACCCCTCTAATTTAACGGTACCCCTCTAATTTAACGGTACCCTCTATTTTAACGGTACCCCTCTAATTTAACGGTACCCCTCTATTTTAACGGTACCCTCTATTTTAACGGTATCCCTCTAATTTAACGGTACCCCTCTAATTTAACGGTACTCCTCTAATTTAACGGTACCCTCTATTTTAACGCTATTCTACGTAATTTAATGGTAATTTCCATCCGAAGCCAGATTTTTGCCATTTATTCTTTTCTTATTATATTTTTCAATTATTTTGAAGTACCTTCCCGAGGAAAATTAATTGATCTAGAGACTAAAAAACTGGAAAAAGTAATAAAAAATCGTTTTAAAAATGTTTTGAATCTGAATGAAATTTTTATAAAATCTAAATGTAAAGTTCTAAATTGAATGAATATTCTCAAAATTTTCCATTATAAAAAAATTGCTAATAGCATTATTGCTCCCCAATAATCATTGGCTCTATTTCAGCTTTACTTCTTGTATAATGCAATTTCAGATTTTTTTCAGCATATACCGTATTTTCCGTTTTTTTAAAGTTTTTGAATTCTGGTTTACTTCATAGAGCCTATAATTTTTATATCAATTGTTTCATTTCAAGTTTGTTCGCTTTCGAAGCACTGAAAAAAAATAAATAAAAGTGGTTTAAAAATTTTCTGACCCCTGTTTTTTTTTTGAAGAATCGATACAAGGTTTCTGTGAAAGATATGAAAAAATAAATAACGGACAATTGAAACGTGGAGGATTTGTGAGGAAACATAGACCCAAATAACCGTTGAAAAAATAAGGGGCATCTCTAAAATAAGGGGCACCCTAGAGGGATATTGAAAAAATAAGAGGGCCCCTTATTTTAGAAAAAATACGTAAAGTTAGTTTAAATTACTATAAAATACATCTGGATGATTATGATCGACCATTTTTTTAATAAGAAAAGGTTGGATCCAGACAATTATGGAAAAAAGGAAATTTCTATAAAAATTTGACGAAATTTAGCAAAATATATTTTAAAAATTCTTCATATATCACAGGATGGGTTGAACCGGAGGAGGTTGAAAAATTTAACGGTACCCCTCTAATTTAACGGTACCTTCTATTTTAACGGTACCTTTCGGCCGGGATTGAAAAATTTAACGGTATACCGTAAAAATAGAGAAAATACGGTATATGGTATATATCTAACAGGAATAGTTACATATTTATTTATATACTGTAAAATATTCTATGGAATTAGTTTTAATTAATAAATTTTTTACACTCATTCAAATATCTAACCTTACTTGCTCATAGTGCTTAAATAATTATCGTGTAGATATTAATGATCATAATTAATTTTTAGTGCATTTTTATTCCAGGACAACAAAAATGGACAATTGAAAAATACGTAAAAGGATTCCAAAAAATGAAAGGACCTCATTTTTTGAATATTCATTTTTCAAAAATGAATGAGTAATCAATTGTGATTTTTCAACTTTCATGTGCATTATTTGTATCCTTATTATTGTTATTTATTTTATTTTTTCTTTGCAATGATTAAAAATTCTTAATCTAGCAACTAATTTATATGAGTTTTATCAATGCGTGGTAAAAAATAAATAAATAATTATTATATATTTCCAAAAAAACATAAACATACCTATGACAAGAACACCATTTTTGATGTAAAAAGCAGAAATTAATAAGTTAGGTATACATAAAAGCCTATAAAACATATACATCCTTTTTAACATATTTGATCCTATTTTGTAAAAATTATCTAATCTTTTATCTTTTATTTTGATTATATTCTTCTGATCAACATAATATCACTCTCACCTTTCACTCAATTCTGTCCAACATAATAATGCTCTTTCCCCTCGATTTTCCACCATTATATGTGTCCATTGTACACATTAAAGAGCATTCATTCATTCATTCATTCATTTTCAGCTGAATGAACAATTGTCAGAGAAGAAGAGAAAATTGTCCAATTTTCGATTCCTGTTCCACGATTCTGTTCTGCTGTTCTTTACCAACCAAAAAAGGGCCAATTTTCGTCCTCTAAAGACCTTCAAAACAACAATAACATCAACAATTTCCCTCATCGAAACCAGTTTAGTCTTAATGCAAACAAAAATAAACTTCTTTTAGCGCCTAAAACCACTCAACTTTTCAGTCAAGAATATATTTATTTAAGGAGTATTTAGCAATTTTATTAAAACCAACTCTACTTATGAGATCAGACTTTAAACATTTTGATATCTATAAAAGATAGAAAATTGAATAATCACTTATTTTTATGTAAAAGAATTTATTAAAGATCATTAAAATTTTTGGCCAATAAATTTTATGAATTTTCTGTAATAACTGATGAATTGAATTTTAAAGATTCTTTAAGAAAAATTGTATGAATTTAGGAATTTATTGTAAAACCAATTGTATAAAAAATATGGCAAATGATTTCAAATAATCAATTAAATTACGATTTTATTTAGCGAATTAATCTTCCTTTTTACTTAACATCGTGTATCAAGGTCATTTTCTGACGCTATTCGAAATCAATTATTTTATCCCATGATATCATTTTTGCATTTTTTCAGATAGAATGACTCTCATCATATTATCATTTTTCACCATTTTCTTTATTAATTTCGCAAATGGACAGGATTTAGGTATAAAAGTTAATAAGAAAATAAAAATAATAATCAATAAATTATAAAAATTAAATAATTTTTTCTTGTCTATAAAAAAATATACGACAAAGAATCTGACAGTATAGGCATATACTTTACATCGTTATTTTTTAATTCTTATCTTTAAAAGTTGTTTAAAAATTTATTTCCTTTAATTCAAAGCTTATATATAAAATTCTCATTAAATGTTTAATTTTGCTATAAAAATTACTTAAAAATATTATAAATCGTTTTATATGAAATTATTTAATTTATAAAAAATATTTTCCATTTTTAGATTTTATGCCGGTTCCGGTGAGTCCGATGACCGAATCAGCGGAAGGAGGGGGAGACCTAAAGCAAGAACCGCGTTGTTTGGAGGAACCAGATGCTGGAACGGGGACTGACGAAGGTTGTTATTGTTATTATGACAACAAAACAATTGACAATATAATACAGCTTTTGCTTTATTCAATACTGATTAAAAAGGATAAAAATAAATTTCATTTAAATGGCACTTTAATATTATAAAAAAGCATCAAAAATAAATTATTCGGTCATTTTAGGTTTTCGAATATTTTATAATAAAAATGAAATAATTAATTTTCAGTCACCCGTTTCTTCTTCAAACCCAGTAACTCCACTTGTGAACGATTTCTGTACACGGGAGAAGGTGGAAATTCCAACAATTTCCTTACGGAATTGGACTGTCTCAACAATTGCGTAATTGGTATATAAAATGATTTTTTGGTTGAGAATTTACCATTAGATCCCTTTGATTAATAAAAAAAATTATTCTTTTCTGTCGCGACCTCATTTTGAATCTCGGTGTTTATTTTTATGGATATAAGTAATTTTTCATGGAAATAGAATTCACAAGGGAGGTTTTTGAAGTGCCTCACCCCGATTGCTTGGGGACCCATTCCAAAATGTAGAACCCCCACGCTAACCATGGCGTTATCATCTTTATTTGGGCCACAAATGGCTATGAATATTTATAGCAGATTTTCTATATGAGTTTCCGGTGTGCTTTAAGCGCCGAAGAACGGTGCTGCGCCGAATACCACTATACCACACGTAAAATGCCGAAACTCATATAGAAAATCTGCTATAAATATTCATAGCCATTTGTGGCCCAAATAAATATGATAACGCCATGGTTAGCGTGGGGGTTCTACATTTTGGAATGGGTCCCCAAGCAATCGGGGTGAGGCACTTCAAAAACCTCCCTTGTCAATAAAAGTGAGGAAAATTTATTAAATCGTGGATTTGAAGATATTTATCTGAAAAAGTAAATTTGAAAATTTTAGGAACATTTTAAAAATTGATATGTTTCTCACTAAATAAATAAAAATAGGGAGGTGGTTTGAAAAATATCTTTTGCTTGGTGAAAAAAAAATTTAAGCGTAAACCGAGAACGGGTACTCCGAATCTCAAAATAGGCCATTTAAAGAAACGACAAAATTATTTATTATTTTTTAATTTATTTTTTTTATTTCAAAGCAAAATTAATTAAAAAAAATTATAAAATGATCTTTTTATCATTTTGCTTTTAAATTTTTAGATGCCAAGGAAGGAACTGCTCAGGATGAAGAAGATGTTCACATGATCAATCAAGATGCAGATCTTGGCAAGAAAAATGGCGGTAACTGTATTAATAAAAACTTAATAAAATAAATTATTATTTTTAGGCTGCATTGTTGCCGGAGATGGAGGTGAATGTAAAGAAAAAGAGGAACAGGACGAAAAGGAAGAGCATTTTGAAGCCGAATAATTTTTTTACAAAAAATTGAAAAAAATTTTACTTAAATAAACGATCTTTTTGGGTTATGCTTGAATTACGAAAAAAATAATGTAAGAAAATAATTTTTAATTTGATTTTCTCACATTTTTAAATAGCTATGATTTTTAAAAAATATAATAATTTAAAAAGAATAGATGATCAGTCTTACTCAACATCAACACCAATGAAAAATAGCAATTAAAAATTCTGCCCAGTCTGTTACTTCTAATTATTAATAAAATAATGATAAAAATTAAGAATAACTATTACCCTATCTAAAATCGCAGAAATTTTTTGAAAATTATATTTTTATAATTCAATCTTGATTTCGCTCACATTTCTTTAGGTGTCAAAATTTTCTTATCTTTTTTGTTTTCCTCTCACCCAATAAATCAGATAATAAAATCCAAGAAAAAAACTTGTTTTTTATCTCCATTTGTACATCTCTTTATAGCATGAACCATCTTCTTCCGAATGTTTGTTGGTTGTCCTTGTGATTGATTTATTTTTCTCCAAAAAAATTTTATGGTTAATAGCAGTAGCACAACACCCAGAATATTCGCCAAACCACCCACCCATTTTTGCTGTACAATGTGAAGGACCAATTCCGCGTGTTGTAAAAAACACATAAAAATATGTACAATATTATTGGATGCTTTAGAGCGAAAGCACCCAAATAAAGCGCCAAAAAGCAAAGTTTAAAATTTTTTAAATCTCTAATCAATTGGATCAAATTTATATTTTATATTTTGATAAGAACTATCATTTATTGGTTTATTTGGATTAAAAAAATAAACTTTTTTTTTGTTTTATTTTATTAATCGTTAAAATATTTATTTTTTGAAATAATAATGGAAAATTCCCGATAATTTTCTGCAATATTTTTCCCATAAAATAATATTAAGAGTAATTTAAAAATTTCAATATCGATTTTGTCCATAATTTTTAAATTAAGATTTCTTATTAATTGTGTGCAAATATCAAATAATAAAGGATTAATGGATTGAAAATTTAATTGGAAAATTTTTCTTCATATTATTGGATCTAAGTTATGAATGCATCGGATTCAAATTCCTCCACTAATTCAACAAATGTTGTGTTGGGAAGCGAGGTGATCTACATCCCATTTGCTATTTCCATTTTTGGCCTGATCGGTAATGCCATCGCATTCCTGACCATTGTGCTCAGCGAACTGAGAAAGGTAATATTTTCCGATTTTTTAAATGATTTTCATACAAAATGAACTATATAAATTATTAAAAAATCATTAACAATGGAAGGAATGCTTTTTTCTTGTATCATGATGTTTACAAATACATAAATATTATCATAAAAACTTTACTAGGACCACATGGGCTCTTATTTTTCAACCCCTCACTGGAGGGGGTGGTCTTTTAGAGGTTTCCAGTAGAGTTTGTTCAGATGAGGGGGGGGGGCTATTAGAGAGTGGGCTCCTAATAGAAGGTTGAGGACTTAATAGATGTAATACGGTATATTTATTATGACCTAAAAACATATAATAATTTTTCCTCTAAAATCAATCAGCTTAAAATATTTAAACAACCGACTTGTGGCTACTAAGCATTTTTATTTATATTTTTTGTATATATTTTGCTAGATTATTGTAATTTTTATTTTTATGCTATGAAATAGGTACTAACAATGTAGTTACGCGAAGTTTATGAATTTGCTAGCTTTTCAAATTCTTTGTTTTCCCAAATTCTTTCTCCGTTTATATTCAAAATTATTATAGGTATTATAATTAATCTATTTCCTACAACTTTTGTACTTTTTTAATTTAGGTTAAAAAATTTAAAAAAAAATATTTTTAGCACCCTTGAAATTTCATAGAAACATTAAAAAATTGGGAAAATTTTTTTGTTTAAAGCATCTGGTATCATAATGATACCGACATATCGGTTATCAGACCCCATATCAGTATCTGGTCTAAGTATCGGTATAAATTATCGAGTATCGTGTGATATGTCAAATACCGAACGGTCTTAATAGTTTATTCGACAAATAATAAATAAATACTGGATTTTAATCCATTTATTTGTAGAACTATGTGAACCACTACATCATGGTTCTGTTGGTGTCCGACTCGGTGCTTCTGCTGGACATCTTCATCACTCCTCCACTTCGTCTGGACGTGCTCAACTACTGGGCCTGCTTCTTCACGGAGTACATCTACAATGTGCCCATCTACATCAGCAGCTTCTCGGTGATGTCCCTGACCGTGGAACGCTTCTTCGCCATCGTTTTCCCGTTGTTACACCTGAAGGTTGTCATTTTATTAGATCATAATTAAAAATTAGGAATTTTAGAGGAAAAAGGCACTTTTTGTAAATGTTCCACTTAATAAAAAATATTTTCCTACCCATCATAAGAAACTTTAAATTTTCATAAATTTACTTAAACACATATTCTTTTATAACAAATATTAATAATCAATTTAATAGTTTATATTTAAAATTATTGTCTTGCGTTTGAGCAATATATTGTAAATGAAAAATTCCAAAATTGAACTTTCTATTTTGTAAGCCAGAAAATATGTTTCCGAATAAATCATTCTAGAATAAAATCAGGGGTTTTGGGTTTGGTAGCCCCGATAGGCAACTCAGAAATGGGGAACACCGCCGACTGGGAATTCAAAAAAAAAAGAAAAAATAATAATAAAATATTTTGTGCCTTGATAGTTGGTTTTAATTGATGATTATATTTTTTATTCATCTATTTGTATTTTGGTAGTATTTTGAATTCAAAAAAAGAATGGATCATTGTTTTTTTATGTATATATTAGATAATTTCACAAGTTTAACAATTAAATCTATCTAATTTATTGAATTGAATTTTTATTATTTGCTGACAAAATAGTTAAAAGATTAAAAAAAGATAGAAATTCTACTATAATCATTGAAATAGCTTTTTACCTTAAAGAATATTAATCAGAATAATTTTAAAATAAATTGATAGTATTGCGACACCAACCGTTGGAAGATCATCACAATGTGGATGGTGCCGATCCTTATTTTCAATTTCAACTTGTTATTTGCCCTCAAAAGCACCGATCAAGACACTTACACAATTCTGATCGCCTCTTCTACTCAAGCCAGGGTCAAGTGCCAGTACAACTATGCCATTCCGGAAGCTTATGTATGGCGTAGAACAAATATATAAAATAAAAAAGACTTTTTGGTGAATTATGGTTAAAGGCGATAAAACCAAAAAACTAAAGCCTAACTCTGGTTTTCTTAAAATTTAGCTTATCGTTTGATCGTTAGATCAATATTTCGAAATTTAATAGTTAATAAATTCTTTTTGGGAATTTCAATGTTTTTTTCATAGTTGATAGAAATTTTTTATGATTTTTTCATTCATTCAGCAGATATTATTTACTTTTAAAAATTCTTATTTATTTTTTAGCCTTTGTTTTATTGGCCTCGTTCCTTCTTCACATTTTTGCTTCCAACAATGGTCGTTTTGATTGCAAATTTGACAATTATCATCAAATTAAGAGGCAGATCCATATTGAAAGGTTAATTTGTGAAACATTTATTTGCTAAATTTATTTTAAAAAATTATTTATAATTCCCTATAATTTTACCTGGAAATTATTAAAAAAAAATTTCTACCTAAAAGGTAATTCCACCTCTTCCGCGGCAAGGGCCAACAATGTCCTGTTGTTTTCAATCCCGGTCAGAGCTGTTGTTTAAACTTGAAATAATGTTGAAAAATAATTTTTTACTATTAAGTAGTTGCGGCAGTTATCAATTTTTTTTTAATTTTATAGATATATAAGTATTTTCGTTCAATTTTTCTTTAAATGTGATAAAACAAAAATTATAGAATTTTCATATAATTTTTTTAAATCTTTAATTTTTCGGTGGTCTACGTGGTGCTAAACATTCCCTACTCGGTGCGCAGCATCATGAAGTACGTCACAGACAGTGTGTCCAACGATAAACTGTACAAAAACCACTACTGGCTCTATGCCGGATCCTTTTATTTGTATTGCTTCAACTTCTCGGTGAACTGCATCATCTACGCCGTGAGCAGGTATCAGAAAAAATGTCAATAAATTTTTGATCATACTTGACTTTTTAAATGAATAATTATTAAACTCCTTTGCCATTAAAACAAATTTATAAAAATAAATTTAACCTTTTTATACATAGGTATATCCTTTTGTAAAAAATAATTAATAAAAGCAAAATATCACTTCAAAATATTGTGTTAATAAGATAATTGAATTCATAAAAATATTATAAAATTTTTCAACAGCTTTATTTTATAATTTATTATTGTTTTCCTTTTTAGTCGTGCTTTTCGCAAGACATTCCTGCAAATTTGGTGTCGTAAAAATGCGAGAATTGTGGAAGAACCTACTCGCTCTATCAATTTGCAATCCATCAAAAAGGCATAAATTTATCAGCAAGAAAATTCGAATTTTGACTCGATTAATCCGAATTATTTGGACATTCGTAATTGAACCTCGCATAATCTATGTTGTTTTTTTTATCATAATAAATTGTGTTATAATAATTATAAATATATAAATTTTATATTGTATTTCTCTTAAAAATTTAGTCAAATTTCTATTTTTTGTTAAAAAATTTTTTTAATTCTATTTTTTAGTTAGAATTCGCACCTGGTTTTAAAAAAGAGAAAAAAAATTAAAGATGCAATTTATGTACACCATAACCATAACCCTTTTGATGACATAAATGTTTTTTATTAATCCTGAAAATAAATTTAAAAGATAAAAGATAAGATAAGTAACTAATACCACATACTATAGAACATGGCCTCTTTTTTTCTACGAACTGTCTGTGGCAAATAAAAATTAATTATGCAATTTCTAATTCCGACTAACCATAAAAGGTGTAATAATCAGCTTTTTGGATGAGCCAATAAACTCCACAAGAGACATAAAATAAAAACCTGCCCTTATTCTCAGAACTGTATGAATTGCTGATAATAAAGCAATAAATGTGTCAGTGTCACATACCATAGTTATTATGGATAGCAATAATTTTCATGATCTTATGCCGAAAAAATAAAAAACCATTAAGTGGAAATTTAAAAAGCATATTAATCTACCAATTTTAGCTCAATCTTTTAAGTTCTAATCAGTCATTATATTGTTAAAAACTTTATTAACAAAAGCTGGTATTTTAAAAAACTTTTCATTATTACTTCCAAAAATAATAATTATAGCCAGAAAAATATTAAATCTTTTTAATCATTTTGGCGAAAAATGTTCAATAAAATTTTTATTTTAAAAAATAAAGTTGATTATTAATAATCTCGCTATTTTTCTTTGTTTCTTCATAGAATTAAATCTGATTGCTTTCAATAAATCCTAAACTTAAAACGATGGTTTAAAAAACTTTAATTATCACTTCAAAAAAATAATAGCAGAGAATTTACTATATTAGTTAAATAAAAACCATCTGTCTTTTTTAATAAATTTTATAAAAGATTTACACCTCTAGACTCAACGAAATAATTGAACATGGAATGGACTTTATTGATAGGATCTTTCCACCTGTTGTTAATTTTTCAGCTTTCTTTCTTTATTTTCCACTTCAGCCGATAGTTCATTTCACCAAGATTATTTGCGTAGTTTTATATTTAAAAATTTATTATGAATGTCTTAATTTAATTTCCAAAAGTATTAAAATATAGAAAATATTTTAACAAATAAATTCGAGCATTATTTGTTATATTTTTTGCTTTTATAATTTGGTAATTTATGTATTTAGATTATCGTTTTTTTGTTAATTTTTGGAATAATGCTGGACCTATTGGTGGCCCATTTGGTGTCCATAATCATCACAATCCCATCCTTATGTCTCTACATTGTTGAATGTGTCGTCATTTTTCGTGGCCGAAACAAGCAGTTTGGCACCAGTTTCTTCAAAATATTTCTGATTTCCGCGGTCAATGTAAGGAATTTTATTTTATTCTGACTCTCTACAACTTGTTCCAATCCATTATTTCTTTGGTCTAATCAAAACTATACTTATTTTTTCTAACCTGTTCTGATCATTTTTTATCTTATTCTGCTTATGTCTACTTATTCTGATCATTTTTTATTATAACCCATTTCATTCTTTTCAGCTTGTTCTGATCTCTGATTCTTTCCTTTCTCTCTTCGACCAGTTTTTCGTATCCTATTCTGATCAATTCTGATCATTTTTTCCATTTTTCAGAACATTCTGTTCAACTTTCTGATCACCTCGTTCACCCTGCGCCTCCAGACCATACCGGCTCTTTTTCCATATTTTGTTGCTGTTCCGAGTTGGTTGGCTCGAATATGCTTTGGCCTCGTCTACTACCATTTGCATGTGGAAAATTTTTTGACCTTTGTCGTCCTTTTGCAAAGACTGACCGCCATCATTTGGCCCATCGACTATGAAAAGGTGAAAATGAATATATATTTTTTATTTTTTTATACTGTAATTGATTATTTTTTTAAATTTAAAAATGCTTTTTTATTTAAACATGTTATGCTCATAAATAAGCATAAATGACTAAAATAAATTTTATTGAATACATTATACCAACAAAATTTGGCTTCTAAAGATTCTTTTAAGACTATAATAAGGAGCTCGAAAACATCAATTAAGAAAGCAATTCATTCATTTATTTTGATTTGAATTTGTTGTCCAATACAATTTATTTTTTAAATTATCCATTCATCAAAGTAAATTATCGAAAATCTAAAATAAATTATTAAAAAAAATAAATACCTATATACCTAATATTGTTAACATTCAATTTCATATCAAATTCATAAAAGGTTGATAAATGGAATATTTTAATTGCTACACGAAAAATTTTCATTGTTTGAATAACTGAAAATGTATAAATTTTCCCAGATTTGGCGGTATTTGTTCCCAATTTCGACAATTACGAGCTTCTTGGTCCCAATTGTTTTTGTACAACATTTGTTCGGCATCGAAGTCCGCTGGTACGCCTATGAGGCCGATGGCGAAGAGCATGTTGGACTGAATTATGACCATAAGGTCTACAAAAATGTGGGACTATTTTTGGTGAAATAATGGCTGAAAATAATTTATTAAAAAACTGTTCAATTATTTGCTTATATTTTATTATAGAGTAAAAACGGTTTCTAAATTATCAACCAATATTTTTTAGGAAAAATTTCTTGCATAGATTTATGGAATTTATATGTTTGAATAATGAATATAAATGATAATTCGTTCATGATTCGTCACTTTTTCGAACTTCTTTTTAATAGGAATTTTTTCATGTTTTGAATGAATCTGTAATCAATATATATTAGACTAATTTCCATTTAAAAAAATTAATTTTAAATTTATCGTTAGAATTTTAAGGCTCCATCTAACAGCAAATTGATGTTCATCTCCTCATCCGTCTTCATGTTCCTATATATATTCTTGAACATTCTGATTTTGATGTTGTACAAACGCTTTTCCAGCCAAAATAGTGGAAATCGAGAGAAAATTGAGTTTCGACTTTTGGTCTATGCCGTGTTGATGTTCCTGGTTCAGGCTCTTGTCTGCATTTATTGGGTATATTTTTTATAACAATAAATATATTGCGAATTAAAGAAATTAAAATCTGTTTATTTAAAATTCGAGTTATCTTTCAATTTGGATTCGCTAATTTTAATTATTTCAAAAATTTTATTAAATTCATTCATTTCGTAAGAAAATAAATTCAAAAAATAGAAAAACAATTTTCATTCCAATAAAATTGTTTGGTTATAAATATTTAAGAATTTAATTCATTTATTCGACTTATTGATGATATATTATATTTTTATTTACAANCAGCGATGTGCAAAAAGCCGTGGCAAAAATTTGGCGAAAAATCCTCAAAATTTGCAAAGATATTTCGCCGAATTCATCGTCCATATCGAGCAGTGAACCGCCGGTGGTGGTGTCAAGAAATTTCGTGGGATCCGTTGCTAATAGCAACAACACCCACCATGGATGATGATAATGATGAAAAAATTTTCAAAGAAATTATACCTTATAGTAGAATATTAAAAATAAATCCGTTAGACTTTTAAAAATAATAGAAATTGTTGTAAAATAATTTGATATATTATTTAGAATTAATAAACCTAGGCAATTTGGTAAAATCTTGTTAGAATTTTTTTTCAAGTTTTTATGGGTAATCTGTAATCAATATTAATTATAAGAAAAATGTAAAATGTATATAAAATTCATTATTCAGGTGTAACAAAAAATTGATGCAGTTATTTCAAAAATTTTCTGCAAAACAATCATATTTAATTATAGAAATTATTTTAAGAAGAATTATTTAATTAAATTAAAAATTCAAATTTTTGATATCACGAGTCATTATTCATTTTTACATATTAATTTCCAAAAAAAATCTATAATATTATCTTGTTTTATTGAAAATTCCAATATTTAAATTTAATTATCACTAACCCACATGAAGTAAACAAAAAAATGTGATTTTTAACATTTCTAACTCTACTTAAATATTAAAATCTATTTTATTGTAATCTTTTTTCGTAATTTAAATTCTTTTTCATCAAAATTGTTTATATTAATATTTTTCAATTTCAACATTTAACAATGCATCCATTTATTCAGCGAAGGAAAAGGGTCAAATAAAAAAAAATCAAATTTGTTTTTTGGCGGACGACGGCGACGGCGATTTCGGACGATCTCCACAGGGACAACTAGCGACATTTTTTTAATTTTGTGGAACTTCGATGGCGATGGTTGCTAGCTCAACGACGAAGCCAAACCGATTGGGGGCGGAAGGACTGAAATTTTGGGGGAATTCGGTTTAAAAAATCGTGAAAATTCTTGGCTTAAAAATTGATGGAAAAAATAAATTCAGATTAATTACTAATAAAATATCATATTTGTATTTTCTCCACATCAGAAATCCATGTAAAAAAGGCTAAAATTAAAATTTTATCAAATTATTATTAATAAATATTTGAACTTAAATTGTTTGTATTTATAAAAAAAGGCTCTTAAATTAAGTTAAAGCATAGTTGAAATAGGAAAAAATAGAAATTTCCCTCGAATACATAAAATTTCCTTTCTAGGGAATCTTTTTGAATTTCTATTTTTTCAGAGAAAAGAGATATTCTATTATGACCAGGAAATTTGATAATTAATCAAAAATTTGGGGGTTTACCTGAATGCCATTTGGTGAGATGATGTAGATGGGGTCACCGGAAGCAGCAGATGCCTCCATATCGGCACCCTCAACAACTTCGGAAGATGGCACATGGCGCTTGCCGATCCTCATAAGGTTGCGAAGGTTGTTGGATTTACGCTCGCGAAACTAAATTTTTTTAAAAAAATTAAAGAAAATTAATGTATAATTTGATTAATTGGGGAAAAAATGAAGAAAATTAAAAATAACAAAATAATATTACAAATTCGGTATACAAAAGAAACAGCGAAAAAAAGCAAAATTATAAAAGGGATTATAAGTGTAAAAGTTTAAATCTAAAATTAACTTAGAAAAAGCATTGGATTTCTGCAAATATATTAAGTTAAAAAGAGACTAAAAAATATTAAATCACAAAAATGCGCTAGTTATAGTAATTTTTAATTAAAATTTTTCTATCCTCCGAGAGTTGATTATAAATTTTTTAAAATGTTTTAATAAAACCTGAAATGTGTCAAATATTGATAAATAAGAAGGTTTTTGAATTTTCCAATTTTATTTTGGTTTTAAGTGCCGCTTTTTATGGAATCACACATTTTAAACTCACGCCATGTATGATATAAAGTCGAAACAGTAAAGACATTTAATCAAATTTTCAATGAAATTTTCACCTCATTTATTAGTGAAATTCTTTTTTGGGGGAAATTTTGAAACTTTTGCCAATTTTGACTTGTCCTATTACCTGAATTCCGCTCTCATCGAAGAACTGACGAGACTTCAATGTTCCAAGATGGGTTCTTCTGAAAATGATTTTATCTTTATATCATTAATTTTTAATTTTGGTCCATGCACTTCGTAGTTGTATACTTAATCTTTGGTGAAGAAATTTTTATTTTTTTCAATTCATTATTGATATTTATACACCTTTTGAGGAAATCAAAAAATTCATTGTTATAATTCATATTCTCCTTTTTTGCACACCATAAACCAGTTTTTATCCAAATTCTTACCCCAAAAACTGCCTCAGCTCAGGGATCAGCTCATTCAGCTTCTGATAGGTGTAAGCACCCTCGACGGGCATCAGGGCATATTGCAGTCCGACTGCCAGCACGGCGATGGCAAGCAGGTTCAGGAACATTTTTTAAAGGGTTTTTAAGAGGAAAATTTACCTGTAAATGAAAAGGTTTAAATTAAAAATGTTAAAATATTGAAAATTACGGTGAATAAAAAAAATTTTAGACATAGTAATTCATATTTTTAACAAAACTACAACATTTATGCTAATAAAATTATATCAAAATGAGAAAAAATTGAAAAATAAATTACTGTTTTATCTACTAAAAAATGAAAAATTCTTTCCAATTGCAAAAAAAAATAAATAAATAACAATATCCATCGACTAATGTATAAAATCGGCTGTATCCCGGAATAAAAATATTTCGAATTTTTTACATTTTTTGCCTCCCAAAAACGGCACGATGTGTGGCATTTTGCTAAATAGCACTACCAGACTTAGGCACGCGACGAAAATGAAGGGTTTCATTTACTTGTAAAACGTCATCCAAAATACATGAATTATGGAACCGGAAAACGATTAAGTTTGAGGCTTCTTATTGGTTTTTTGGGATGCTAGACTGTAGACTATAATTTTTTATTATGAGATTAAAATTAATCTTCTCAAAGATCAAACATATCGATTTTGCTAATAATTTTAAATGAAATTTTTGCTATCATAATCGGATTGAATTTTTTTTATCTAAAATAGGTATTTTGATCAGAGATCATTGAGATTCGACAGATCTGATTCTCATTTCAATTTTATCTTAATTTTTCCCCCTCTCACAAAAAGTGAACAAAATGATTATTCTAGTTATTTCCGAAAATATTTGACAAAATTATTTTTAATCATTAGATAGGTTCAAAATTTCTTTTAGAAATGATTATTGAATCAGCAAGATCAAATTTTTCAATTATCTAATAAAAATAAAAGATTTTTATTTTATATAGTAACCTTATGCTTATAAACAGAAAAATAATACATTAATTCTAGAGTTTTTTACTATTATCCCTATATACAATTTAAAAAATGTATATTTGAATAAATTAAATTAGAAAAAAAGTAAAAAAAGGTAGAAAGGTAGAAAGTAGAAAGGTTCTAGGTAGAAAAGATATAGTGGTAGATATCGAAATGAATAATCAGCAAGTTATCTGACTCTGTTGAAGCTTGTCAGGTTCATTTTTATATACGGTTTACTGGCTCTTTCAATTTGACATTGAAGTTTTGTCCGATTTGGTGAGAAAACTTTTTACATCTGAACAGGCACCAAATTCACACCAATTTCCGTTTAGTTAAGAAGAAATTTATGTAATTCCTGAGAAAACTGACGAATCAGTGAGGTTCTACCGTATACCCTATCAAAAAGTTGAAGTCTTTGGTGGGAAAATTTGGCTCAATTTGCGTCAATTGCCCATTTGGTGGAAAAATTTGTGAGAAAATGACCCATTTTCCAGTTAAAAATTCATTTTGGCATCCAAATTTGGAAAAAGAAAAATGTACAAATTTTTGGCTCCATTTCCGGTGTTTTTTTACACTCTTCGAAATGAATTTATTCTTTAAGTTTTGGGAAATAAATTCTTTTTGGTATTTTGGTACAAATCATTTAGAATAGAATCATGCGTTATTAATGCGTTATTATTATGGTACTAAATATTAATCAATTATAGCACCATTTTTTATTTAATTATTTTAATTTTTATTCATTTTCTTCATGTTTATGGATACAATCTTGATGAAATTCTTTTTTCTATTCATTAGCTATTACAAATTCTCTGAATATGCATTATTCATGCATTATTATTATTTTTATTATTATGGTATAAAAATTATTAATCAACTGTATAATAGAATTTCCGTCAATAATATATATAAAAAATGAAAAAAAGAAGCAGAAAAGTTCATTTGAAAATCTTCAAATAATTCGACTATTATAAAAATAATAAAAAGGATCTCTGATAACTGAAAAAATCAAAATCGTAGGTTTTAAATATAAATTTTACCATTTCATTTTTTGGGTATTTATCAACTAAATTGGTTCAGAATTTTTGTATTCTCTAATTAGCTGCAATCAACAATTAATGGTACAGGGTTGCTTTTCGATTTTCGTTGCCTATCTTAAGAATACAATTTTGAAGAATTTTAGATAAATAAAGAATGCAAAATAAATCACTTTTGTAGCAATAAATAGATGCCACAGATATTACGCATATTTCGGAATTTTAAACATTCTGACATTTACTATCAAAAATCCTAGTAAATTATTTCCCATTAAATATGTATATTTTAATATGTATTAAGCATTTACAATAAAAAAATTTGCTCCGACCGAATTCGGTTTAAATCTCATGAAAATTACAGTATTTTTTATCCTAATTTCTGAATAATTTAACAATTAAGATTAACAATTTTAACTTTATTCCATAGATTAATATTAGCACCAAAAAATTGTATGGGATGTAAAACATAAAAAATTTTCTCGGCATTCTCTGTTCTCCCATGCTATTTCTTCCTGTTTTGCCGTCTGGCACGGTTCTTGTTGACTCTTTTCTTCAGTTTCTCTTTGAACTGCTCGCACTTCTTCGGTAAATGCCTGCTGTTCTTCTTTGTGCGCTTACCGACTCGATGCTCCAGGAACTGACCAATTTTGAGCTTTTCGTCAAGATGTCCTGTAAAAAATATATTTTTAAACAAAGATATTCATGATAAGAAAGAATCGAAGGTGGTATTCTTCTTGTTAAGTTATTCTGGAAAAGTGTGTCTTTTTAATTTTTGGGCCAGAATTAAATTTTTAAAATTACTGATAAAATTTTTTTTATTCTGAATAGTTCACTTCTGTGAGACTAAACACTAAAAATATATTCAGGATAGCTATGCTTACGGTATTTTCGCTCAGCTTCTCTACGCATTTTCTCACAGCAACCCCGTATTCGTTTTTCTGCATTTTCCTTGTTGCCGTCTGCTATACTGTGGTTGTTGCTGCAGAGCTCCTCAAATTTCATAGTATGCATTTTCAATAACTTTCGATCTGTTCTCGCCGCTTCTGAAAGAGACTATACTTTTCCTGTCTTTACATAACTAGACCATTACCTTTTCTTCTATTTGATTCCGTTTTATGGCCCTTTCCGTGTTGTTTCTGTCTTTTACACTTTGGTATACTGTAGGGGACATAATCTGTTGCATGAAAGACGGAATCTATTGCAGAATGGGCGGAGTCTACGCTACAAGGGGCGGAGTCTGTTGCGCAAGGGGAGGAGTCAACTGGGCAAGGGGCGGAGTCAACTGTGCAAAGGGCGGAGTCTGCTGCGAGAGGGGTGGAGTCTTCTGCGAAAGGGGCGGAGTTTGGTGCACAAGGGGCGGAGTCTGTTGCGAAAGGGGCGGAGTTTGGTGCACAATCATTGTCTTCATGTTGTTGCAATTGTGGCATACTGTCCGTTGTTTCCAATCCGGCCCATATTCCTTCAACAATAGCCATAGTTGTATCCAGAAATGGTTGTGCAATGCTATGCAACATGTTGCTTTGGGTAGTTTGTTGCAATTGTGATGGATTGTTGTTTGGTTGCAATATCGGCATTTTATCATTTGCAGAATTTTTCACGGCAGGATTATTGACGATTTGTTTGTTGAAGGGGCGTTGTTTTGTTGTTGAATGGTCAAAATTTTTATTGTTGGCATCGTTTTTCTGGTTCAGAAACCATATATTCTTGTATAAATCTACGAATTTTAACCATTTCTGATCAATTCCTCCCCAAATCCGCCAAAATTGGTCTTTGATCAATGGTATTTGATCCTTAGATTGCACCAATTTTGCTATTTGATGGTTGGATTCGTTGGCAATCTTCTGAGCTGAATGGCCAGCATTGTTCACGATGGATACATCCGCCCCATTGTCCAGCAACATATGGACCTGAATTCATATCAATTAGAATTCATTTCTATCTAGAACTCTTAATTTAAATTGAAAAAGTGAAAATATATTTCGTGACAATATTTCATTGATTTTTAATAGAAAATAATATATTTATGGCTTCTAAAAAAATTTTAACTAATTTCTTTAATTTTAGCTCTTTTTTGCAGTTTATCCTCTCTAATCTAATCCATATTATTTTTAAGCAAAAAATTTTGATCCTTTTTTCATCCATTTACATAATAGTAAAAATATTTTCCGAATATTAAAATATAGTGTATATCAAAAAAAATTTAAAAATTTTTCCGCAAATATCTTATTATATAGAGAAGAAAAATATTTTCCATATTTTTTACCATTTCCGGATTATTCACCAGCATCGCTTCGTGCAACGGCGTATTGCCGGTACCATTGTGATCATTTTTGATGTTAACGATGTCTTTTCCATAATGCCGCAACAATTCCGCGACCTCAACAATGCGATTTGCCTTTATGGCCAAGTGCAAAGAAGTGGATCTGTAAATGTACTTCATTTAAGTACTATTTTGTGCAAAAAGAAAATATTTTTAATTCAATCAATCAATTTTTAATTTCGGAATTTATGTATTTTTCAGCAAATTCCAGGCTTTTATTCTGAATTATTCTTTTTCAAATTTTAGAAAAATAAAAATTAGAAATATATAAATTAGGCCTCTTAAAATTTGTTATAAAAGACAGCAAATAAATTTTTAGAAAATATGGCCACTAAAATTAGTGGCCATTAAAATTAATTCTCTTGGCTTAAAAATATTTTAGTGTCAAAAAGTATAAAATTAATTTGAATAAATTGATATCATTCTTGCGTTTAAAAAATTATCGGCACAAATAAATTAACAATGAATTTTCTAATAAATCACCTAAATTTCTGCAGGAAATCAACCACTTCTGCGCCATGCATGGAATTTTTTGTTGCATATTTTTCGGCCTTTTCAAGCAGAAAGTTTATGTCCACCGGTGGTATTCTTCGTCCGATGGCTCCCCAGTTGGTCAAGAAGACCTGTAGAGCCTGTAAAGATCTTGCATGCAGTGCAAGCTCTGCAGGCGTATGCCCTTCATTGTCTTGAATTGTCTGAGAGTCCAAACCGCCGAAGTGCAGTAGCATCAGCACTGTTTTGGCATGATTTTCACTGACTGCATAGTGAAGCGGTGTTCGGCCTGTTGTTTGAAAAATTTTTAATAAAAAAATTATCTGTATAAAGATTAAAATTAAGGGATAATATGCATAATTGAATGGAAATGGTTATTAATGAATTTTAATGGCAGAAGAGAAAGTAGTGTAGCTATCCGAATATGTTAGCTATCCGAATACCAAGGTCCAAATTTTTGTATTCAAAATCACAAAAAATGTGGAAAATGAATGATGGGTAGTAATTTTAGGTGTATTGTTAAATTAAACGGCAACAAAAAAGAAAATTTTTGAAACTATTCTAATGTTAGCTATCTCGAATATACCCGATATAAAATTATTTACGCTATTAAAAGAAAATTTAGAAAAAACTCCAAGTGCCTAAGAACAGGTTGTCTTTTCAATTTTTCTTATTAGTGGATTTTTCAAATATTTTTTAAGATTTACAAAAAATATGATATAGATATCTTGGATATATATTTTTTGTTGCTTTTTCTTAGAACATAGTGAATTTTTTTCAAGAAATGTTATAACGCTATTGTACCATTCTCGTCTTGCATATTGGCATTGGCACCCCTTTCCATTAACAATTTGACTGTGTCAGAGTGTCCAAACTTGGCGGCACAGTGCAATGCATGCAAATCCGCGCCTGCATTCAGCAATTTCGGCACATCCTTGGTACGGTCTTCACATATAGTTGTGAATAATGGCTCTTTCGATGCTCGCAAATCTGCATTATTGAAATTGGACACGAAGGCGCCTGATCTTGATATGTTTTCTGAAGAGGGATAAAATAGTAGAAAATGATTTCAGCAAAAATAAGAGTATTTATAATAAATTATACTTAAATAATTAATAAATTTAACCAAAAATTTTTTGAGAAATTAATTATTTTTTATATCATTTTTTAATTATAAATTTCATTTTAAATGGAATTACACCATTTTAATACATTTAATTATCCAAACCTTTAATAATTGTTTGATTCGTCGCCAAATTTCCCGAATGGTTTGTTGATTTTATCACTTCACTATGTGATTGTTGAATTCTAAACATTCTGTTATTTTTATAAAATAATTGGAACAAAAAAGATATTAATAAATAAATTGAAAATTTGATATCAAATAGAGATGTTTTCTGCAATTTTTATAATATTATATTCTACAATAAATACTTAAAAGGTGTATTATAATTTTTATTAGATTATAATTTTATTTAAATATTTAAATAAAAAAACTAACAAGTAAGAAACTTCTATCTAGTGTGTGAAAATGCTATATCATCTATATTTTTTCGTTTTTTTCAACCCTTAATTTACATACCTTTCAGGTGAAGGTTGTTGCCCTTCACTTCTGATTAAAAAATGCATCAAATTGTGGCCGGAATCCGATGTAGTCACTACAATGGCCATGGCCAAAACAATGAGGAATAGTAGAGTGAAAATACGCCAGGGTCGAATAGGTCCAGAAACAAAAGCAGCACTACTGCCGCCGATTTGGGCTAAAACATAAAAAACTTTTCACATAATGGCCGATAAAATAAAAATGATAAAATTTCTTTGTATAAAACTTTATTAACTTAAACTTAAAATTGATGGGCTATTATAAAAATATCTATTATNTATGAAAATACTGGAATATAAATCAAAAAAGTACTGTAAAAATATATATTAAAAACTATGTAAAAATTATTTCCAATTAAACTTGTTTACCAATTTCATTATTGGGCCTTTCTGTTGGAGAATTTGGTTGTTGATCCTGAATTTTTAACACATCCGAAGGTTGTAAATTAATTTGATGTCCAATGTTAATTATTTGTGATGACACTTCTTTAATGTGCCTAAATTTTAAATATTTTATTTTTTCAACAAATTTTGTACCTATTACTAGATCAAGTTTATCTACTTCTGAAGAGTTAATTAATACCGGGTTAAAAGGTGGCGGATTTTTTAAATATTATATGTGCAAAAGACCATTAAATATACAGGTACAATATAATAATTTAACACGCCAAAATTGAATTAAAAAATCGATACACCATAGATTTGCTAAATCTTAGCAAAAAAATAAGAAATTTTCTTCAAATATTCATTAAAAAAATTCTTTTTACATACTAAATACGAGAGACTAACTTTTGTTTTCCCGCGCCATTCAACATTGGTATCAACCCCTCCATCATAGAAAATGTTTGTTGATCAAACATTTCCCCTTGAAAAGTCACTTCATCGGTGATATTGGCAACGGGTTTGTACTAGAAAAAAAAGATTACGGAAGTCAAGCGTGTTTTTTTACGGAAAGTACATTTTTTTAGGTTTAAAATATATCAAGAAAAGAATTCACAAAATAAAAGCTTTTTTTGTTTCTATTGTTCTATTTAAAAATTTGGAAATTAAAAATGGAAATTCGCAAATTACTCCTTCAATGGACGAGTCCAGTTTCGACAAGCCAGAAGATTCCACAGAGTTCCTTGTCGAAGTGGAAATATTTGTGGCAGTATCTTCATCATCAGCTTCTTCCATTAATAAATCTGTCACTATTCCAGTAATTGGTTTGACCAAATCTGGAGATACGGCTTCATCTCCATAAACTGTGAAATAAGTATTAAAATTGCAATTGATTAAATAATATATTATAATCTAAGATCTTAAATCATGATTAATTCTACAAATTCCAAATAAAAAAACATCCATAATTTCTTACATAAATAAAATTCGGGCGCAAATTGAAAGACGAGAGTTTTTCGGACTCGGTCTCAATTTGAGTACTGGTACTGGTACTCAATTTTTCATTTTGTTTTTCATCAAAATATATTCTATCCCCGATCATATAACTCACATTTAGGGGTCTAGTTAAAGTAACATACCGTATTTCCTCTAATATAAGACCTTGCTCTATTATAAGACCCTGCTCTAATATAAGACCCTGCTCTATTATAAGACCCATTTCGGTACTTTTCCAGTTTACCCCCCTGGAATTTTGTTACTTATTCCAGGGGGGTAAACTAACAATAAGTATAATATGTATTTTTCATGTCAAATTTAACCATAATCTTATTGTAAGAAAACATCAGGAGGTTTTAACATGTGCTGGGTTCGAATCTGATGTCAATTTTTCGTATGATTTCACCAAATCTATGATTTTGTGTTGTTGTCATCTTTTACAATGTTGTGCATTACCAAATTGGATGAAACGAAAAAGATAGCAAAAAATCAGAGCTTTGATGAAATCATATGATAAAATCTGAATCATATTCGCATTCAGCACATGTGAGAACTGAGAATCTTTGACTACCTCTAACAGAGTAAGAATGTGGCAGAAAAATATTTTAAAAAATTTTAGAGGGTGGGTAAACTGGAAAAGAACCCCTATTCTCTTTTGAACAGACAATATGGTGTCAATGGAGGTTAGAAATTCCCCTTTAAAATTTTCTTTTGAAATTTTTCAATATTCAAAATAAATATTGAAAAAAAATTCCTATATTCAAAAAAGAAGATTGAAGTCATCTAATACAGACGAAAAAATTCGATGAAGAATACNAAGTTTTTGGACTCATAAGTGTACGAGTTCCAAAAACCAAATTCAAAAAGTTCAATTAGCGCCAAAAATTCGTTCAAAAATTTTAATATTTTTTTCTCAATTTGACTAAATACCTATTTTTTTCAATGACGAAATAACCAACTTCTTTCATCAGTTGACTTAATGAGTGCCGTACCATTATCAAGATCGGCACCCAATTGTGCACCATGCGCGGATAATAGTCGCGCAACCGCTAGATGCCCGCCACGGACTGCATGATCCAACGGTGTTGTACCGTGCGCGCTGCGCGCATTCACATGCGCATGCGCTTGCAGCACCAAAAAGCTAACGACCTATAAAGCGTTTATATCAAGCTTAAATTTTAGTCTAATGATCTTCCCAATATGAAGTTTCTTAATAAAAATTTTGCATTTTTCTTATTTAATCAGCTACAGAAAAACCGGGTAGAGTTTTGTCACCAATTTCTGAAATTTGTAGAACCTGAATGTGGCTCGAAGAACAGTCCAGAGAGCAAGCAAATGCAGGTCCACTGCTTGCGGCCCAATGCAGTGCCGTCTGACCATCGTCATCGCACTCCTCAACCAATTCTTTTGTGTCCTTTGCCGACCCTTCTGCGAACCCGTCGAGTAACGTGCGCAAAACCTGCATCGAAATGTTTATTTATTTATTTTTTATTTCGTCTGTATACAAATTATAGGCAGAAAAATTTGATAGCCATTCTTGTTAAAATGATTAAAACCAACAAAATTGACAAATGCTAATGTATATTACAAAATTCATTAAAATCCTCTAAAAAAATTTGTGTGAAAATAGCGTAGCACTCAAAATTGTCCATTATTCATCAAAAATGTATTATTTATCCCCAAGTTCATACTTAAGCAATTAAATTTGAACCTTGATAAACTCATCAAAAATAGCCAAATATATTAAAATCTATTCCTAAAATTCCAGTTTTGTAGAAACCCAATCTTTTAGTATTGTCAGCTTTCAGACCTGCACATGTCCGTTGTGTGCGGCCAAGTGCAACACGGTCGCGCCATGCTTGGTGCGAATTGTGTTCAGCGACATCTGCGAGTTGCGCATGTTTCGCACTGTTTTTACATCGCCTGCCGCGCAAGCTTGTAGCAGAAGTGCAGCACTGAAAATTTTCTTGATAAATTTATTATTCAAGAGCAGATTTTTAAAAGTAAACAATTTTATTCCATTTAATATATATGAAAATAAAAATATTTATGAAAGAATCAGGAAAATTTGCACTTTATTAGACACAAATTATTTTTTTCTAAAAGAATAACTCACGATTCGATGACGCATTCTTCCTCTTGTGAAGCCGACCGAACCTCCAACACGCTGAAGGCCTTTTTTCTTTTCTGCAGATTCGTCACTGAGAATTGATTTCTATAAATATTAAGTTATTTTATTCAAATAATTTTATTTTAAAAATCCATCCCATAATTATTACTTGTCGTTATTAGTAGATTTTGAGTCTTGACAATTCCAATAACACCCATCTTGAACACTTTGGAATAAATCATGCTAAAAATAGATTATTTTTTAAATAGCAATAATAATAATAATAATAAATCATTAATTAAGATTGTTTATAATAATTAANATTTAAGAAAAAAAAGATTAAATTTGAAAGGGATTTTTTAATGGAAAATTTTCCAATTTTTATTTGAATATTTTTTGAAATTTCTGGATTAATTTTCTAATTTTAGCATTACTATATTCGGAGAATAAAAAAAATAATTGAAAATGAAAATTTAATGTTAAGTTCAATTATTAGTGATTTTTTCACCAATCAACTTTCCCAAATTTGCTCAAATTCCCTTTTTTATATTTATGGTCCAGAAAATTCCGTCTGATAATAAAATAATCCGACAATGGACCAGAAGATGGAACGGAACCGAAGATTGTTATCACAAAATTGTCGCTTGAATAATCGAAGGTTCCTGGTATTATCAATTTAGGAAACATTTGTCAAGAAATTGATTGATATGTTATGATATCAAGACAAATTTTTAAATTCCGGAATATTAAAAAAATAAAAATGTATCAAACTCTATAAAATTACTTAAAAAATTAAATATATATTTCATTAAATAACGTTTATTTTAGGGCTTCATAAAAAAATTTTTATATTTTAATATAAATTTTTAAAATTATTTTATTAAATTTGGCAATTTTATGGTATTTCATTCATCAAAAAAAACAAAATCATAGATATTTAATCAAAAACATCCGATTAATAGATTTTTGCTCGACAAAAATCATAAATCATATCCATTTTAATCCTCGTCATTCTTGTTCTCTTTGGCAGCCACTTTTGGCTTATGCAACTGGTCCTTTTGTCCCGGTTTGGAATCAGATTGGAAACCATCTTCTACATCAAAAAATTAAATTAATTTTATTAATTTATATTGTATTAAATATTAAATTATCTATTAGATTTATCATAGATGACTTCATAATAATAAATTTAAAAGAATTTGATCAATTTATGGGCATTTATTTAACATTTTATCTTGAATATATACGGAATAAAATTTTTGGTCAAAATTTATCTTATTTTTTAAATTTTATTCAGATCTTAATTCCCTTCCAAAAAATAATTAATTTTTTTAATAACCTGGACTGTCTTTTGGTGGTCCTCCAGATTTTTTCACCAACTCTGAATGCTCCACTTTTCTAACAGTTTTCACTTCATCTGCATCAGAATCCTGGGCTGCTTCTTCGTCCTCATCCGCTGGTTTGCCCTTACCCGATTTTTTCATCGAAAATGAATGCTTCAGCGTTTTGCTGGTTTTCACTTCATCGCCATCAGAATCTTCGTCCTCTGGTTTGCCCCTACCAGGCTTGGTATCACCATCAACACCAGCAGGACCCTTCTTGTCCTTTCTTGACTCCATTTTTTGCATGAATTTGAAGGATTTTTTGCCACCTTTTGGACGGCCATTATCATCTTCAGAGTCTTTTTCATCTTCGGCATTATTCTTCTTTTTGCCACCCATTGGATGCATCAGACTTTTGGCATGGCCTTCGCCCTTTTTACCTGCTGCATTTAAATTATCTGATGTAATTAATACCTTGATGTAATAAAATATATAAAAAAAATTACATAATTTATTTTCTATTAAATCTTTTAATAGGGAATTATTTTGTCAAAGTTAGTAAGTTTGGAAAAACTCATCATAAATAATGACCTTTTTCCTCCTCTGTGTTAGTCTTTGTCTTGTCATGATGCAATTTATTAAACATATTGTGCATTTTATGAGACGTCTCAGACCCCCCGTGACCACTTTGACCATGCATTTTATTGCCGTTGATTTGATGATCTGTAATTGCAATTTTTGTCGTACTTTCTATCTCTCTTTTTCTACAATGTACTGTATTTTACCGTGAATATAGACCAAAAAATCGATGACATGAGAAAACCGAAACCAATATGGTATTACCATAATTGTATATTTTATTCCATATGGTAACCCTTTACAACATATTGTCTTGGTAACAAAATGATACTAACTTAAGATGTTAAAGTGTCAAATGTATTTTTTTTTAATTTTTCGAATAATAACTAATTTCTTTTATTGTTTCCTATAAGTCCGATGGCCGCATTTTGCCCGATGACTTGCGTTTATTGTCTATTCACCGTCACACCTTACATCCATATTTGCATTTACATTGTATTGTATCGCACCACATTAGAGTATCAAATGATACCAGTGGTTTGCTCATCAAAATAAATAAATAAATAAGTGTTTAAAAAAGTCTTAGCTTATTAGCTCTGATTAGGCCTTATGGAACTTTTAATCCTTGAACAGCACTTCCTTATTAAATCAACTAATCAAGGAAGTGCGATTTCAATTTCCGCACATGTTCTTTTCCCAGATTTCATTTCTCCATATTTGGTATACTACACTTACCATGACTATTCCCCTTGTTTAGGGCGTTGTGCAACAGTTTCTGCAGACTGCTGCGGTACTGCTTGCACTCCGGCACCTGCTCTATCTTGATGTCGTTCGTGCCGCCCTTCGTATCTTTGTGGAACAGTTTGCCAATCTTCTGCTTGACACCCCCATCGTTGCGTTTTGTGCCTTTATACTTGTTCGCAACAAATTTGCGCAACGCATTACAGCAAGCAGTTTTGCCGGTTGCCTATGTAAAAAATTAAAAAATAAAATTTTGAATTAATAATTGAAAAAATTTTTGAATAAATATTTTGAAATAAATTAAAATTTTGCTTTCAATAATTTATAATTTTTTACGAATGCATTTTATCCGACTTTTATACTTTATTTATTATAAAAGTGCATCGAGAATTCTAACAAATACAAATATTCTAACAAAAAAAATTCTAACAAATAAAAAAAAAGAATTCTAACAAATACAAATACAAAAAAATTATGTCTCTCTTTTTTTCTCACTAATTTTCTCCCTAATTTCCTAAAAATTTCTTGCGTCGACTTTTTTAAAATTTTTCATACCTTTGTAGTTGACTTCGTCGCCTGCTTGCCACAAAATGAATTGAACGCATTCTCGATTTGTGTGTATGTCTCCTGTGGAAATATTTTATAGGTGAAAACTTTTATAAAAAAAATTTGATATTTTCATTGGAATTATTAAATGATTTAACTAGATGCTATATGAAATATCAGTATTTTTCTAAGCTCATATTCGATTTGCAGAAAAAATGTTCAATGATTTTATCACGGACATCGTCGGATTCTAGTGTTTTAATATAATTTTTTTGAGATTAGAAGCTAAAAGTCTTATTTATTTTGATTGCACATGATAATTTACTTCATTTCCTACAGTTGAATGATCTGTCTTTTTTATCCCATGCTCCGCAGTTCCTAAAGATTTATGCTTTGCCTTTTCTTCAGGATCGGCGGCATATGCAGCGGAATATAAAAGGATAAAACATAGACATATGCATAATAAATTTGATAGACCCATTCTTCAAAACTGAAAATTAAATTTAAAATATTTTTAGTTAATTAATAAAATTTTATAATAACGTTTCTAAATTTATGAAATGAAGATTTAATATAATAAAAAGGTAGATAATGGCAATATGGTCGAATAAACGGTGCTGAGTCGTTACAAAAAAAATATCAAAATGGGCGTTACAAAAAAAAATATCAAAACTCAATATGTTCTCTAAAAACTTTTTTGTTAGACCTGTTAGACCAAAAGTATAAAAGACAAAGATGTGCAGAATTTTATGCTCTATCTCCTGGTATAAAAATTTTTTCGAATTTCGAACAAAAATGTCGAAAAAAGTCGAAAATATCGAAAAATATAGTCCTTTGCCTATTTTTTCGACATTTTTGTTCGAAATTCGAAAAAAATTTATACTAGCAGATAGAGCATAAAATTCTGCACAACTTTGCCTTTTATACATTTGGTCTAACAGGTCTAATAAAAAAGTTTTTAGAGAACATATTGAGTTTTGATATTTTTTTTTGTAACGCCCATTTTGATATTTTTTTTGTAACGACATAGCACCGAATAAACGTATCTTGTGATCTGTTGCTTGATTCCATTTTATGAAAATTTTCTCAAAAAGTTTGTTCATCTGCTTAATTTAGCGACGTAAATCTTATACGATGTATGGACACTTTTGAGGGAGTTTTAAAGGCAATTCATCCAAATTTTGGACAGAAAAAGAGAATCGCATGATGGAAAATAATTGTATTTTATCCAATCCTCCGAATCTCCGATGAAAACAGCTGTACAAATAATAAAGAAAATCATTTTTTATTTTTGGGAGCCTAATTTTTCGTTGCTTAGTAGATGATGTCCAAAAGAGAAAATAATAAACAGATGAAGAAGAGAAGAGAAAATTACAAAATATATTACCTAATTTACATTTTTGCAAAATAAGATAAGAATTTTATTCTATATCTCGATTGAGTTTAGCTTGAAATTTTTTGCATTTTGAATTATACCAAAATATCGGGTTTCGGTAAAAATCTAGATCCCAAATTGAAAGGGGATACCCGATGCCAATCTTGATTGATTGGTTCGGAACCTAAATCATTTTTGAAAATATCGCTCCCGAAAATCGACATGGATCCCGACCATGATCAGGGCTGCGTAAAATTCAACAGTTGCTGGAAAATGAAAAATGACGAAATAAGTCCTTTAATCAAACATGAAACACAAAATTCTAAAACATCTCGAATCTTGTAAACGAAACTCGAAAATTCGTTCAATATTAACTCTATTCCACTTCATTTAGTTATAGTGAAGTCCATTTATAAAATTTACATATACCTCTAATTTAAAAATATTTAATGACATAAATTTTTAAACTTTAACACCAATTTTATTGAAAAAAAATAAATAAAATTTATTGCAGAAATCAAAAAATATATATTGGAGAAATCAATTTAAAAAACGAAGTTTTTTCTATTTATATTTTATTTAATCATCAAAAGAATATTAAAAATATCAGTTATCATTTAGTGATTGTTAGAAATTGTTAAATGATCTAATACATATTCTATCAGAAGTATATTCTTAATTTTCCTAAATATTTCACACTTCAGTAGAACAATTAATTTTGCTTTTTATATAATTTTTTACAACCACAAAGGACACTAAGCTTCATGGCTTAGGCGCCTCTTACAGAAGGAGAGGAAAGGAATTTCATTAATGAAGGTAGTTACATACCGGGTGACACAAAAGTCCTGCACCACATTAAATTTTGAATAACTATTTTATTAATTGATCAAATTACAATCAAATAGCATCAAAAGATGCGTAACAAAATGAGGTTCAAATACAATCATTAAGATTCAAAATTCCCACCCTTAGCGCGGATACAGAGACGAAGTCGCGCGGAAAAAATTTCGACGATGGCACGCAGCTCTTGGACCGGAATTTTGTCCCATTCTCTAAGAAGGGCCTGCTTTAGCGACTCCAAATTTTTATGAGGAGTAGCACAGGCCCTGGCCTCCAAAATAGCCAAGATAGAATAATCCATCGGGTTCAGATCGGGAGAATAGGGGTACCATTCCTGGGAGGTGATAAACCCGGGCAGACGGGTTCGGCACCAGGTCTGAATTTTGTGAGCTTTATTGGCTGGTGCAAAGTCCTGTTGGAAAATTCTCTCTTTTGGCCAAAAAGTAGTCCATAGAACGAGGTTTCAAATGCCCCGGAGATTTTCCCCTATATGAGAAATTTTGTTGATTTGGACCCCTAGGCAGCCAAAAATCAGCGTTTTTCTGCCCATTGTGAAATTCCGGCCCAAGCCATAACTGAAGCTGAATGTTTGGAATATCTGACAATATAGTTAGAAAGAGGAGGATGTTTTGCCCATATTCTATCCCTTTAACAGTTTTGATAGAGCTCGAGTGTAAGAAAATTTTCGTCTGGGAGAAGGATGGGGGGTACCTGCGTGCCGCTGGAAGAGCAATCGATATCTTTGGGGCTGAAATTCTTTATTTGATTCGCAAGCTAAGCTGAATTTTTTAGGGTCTATAGAGCCCGATATATAGCTCATTTTTGGCCATTAGTCAGATTGATTTCCTTTTAATCCCGGTCTTGTATTCGAATCTTCTCATGGAAACCCGAGGTTTGCGGTCCACTCACTTCATGAGCCTGTACCGGTTTTGCTTGGTCCTGGACGACCTAGATCTTTCGTTCATTTTTGAAGTACTCTAATGTGCCATACTCCCTATGCATTTAATTTAATTTTTTTTCTTTTGAAAATATTTTACTAAAATTTTTTGATGGTCTGATTGACCGTCCGCCACGAGATGCCAAGTAGGGTTGATATTTTGGAGGCTATTTTT